>APFE030242381.1:0-71237 GCA_000404065.3 Pinus taeda
AGGCCCCTATACTACTAGTGTAACCCCTTATTTTTATTAGTACAACCCCCTTATTATATTGATGTACCCATGTAGTGCGCATATTGTTACTATTGTGCCCCATAGAAGCCTGATATTGTTATTATTGTGCCCAAGAATTGTTCATTTGTGTAATGTAAAAGAAGTTGCCCCCTCAAAGAAGCTGAATTCTAAGGCGTTGATCTATCTTTTCTATCTTTTTGTGAACTGGTTTCATAAAAGTATAATAAGTCCCAAAAAACAATCACCAACAAAATTATTCAAGTCTATGTTTATTAATTTATTTCCCTTTAGTGATTATTGTGCTTGGAATTGTAAAAAAGTCTTGTATTTGATATAACAATTCTAAAATCAAGAAGATAATCAATCATAAATGTTTTGGCTTAGAGATTGATTAAAATAATATATATATATATATTTCAATAAACTAACTTTTTTTAATGAAATAAATAGGAAGAAAAATAAATTTTAAATTACTTAGAATTAAGATGGAATAAAATAAATTAATAATTATAAATAAAATTAAAATTAAAAATTCATAAATATTTATAATTTTTTTTTTTTTCAAATAAAATAATAATATTATTGAAACCTAAGGTTGTCAAAAAAAAAATGTCAAGAAGTTGTGAGCATTTATTTTGAAGCTTTAAAGAAAAAAGCCAAATACATCAAATAGATGAAGAAGCAATTTGTCTCACTTTAAAGAAAAAAGCCAAATACATCAAATAGATGAAGAAGCAATTTGTCTCATAAGCTATCTTTAGCCTCGTAGACATTAAAATACTTTTTTTCTTTTTCTTTCTATTTTTAAATTAGATTTTTTTTGTTCACTAAATAAATATGATAATATTATTTTTATGTGAAAATTTTAATTATTATTAATTTTAAATTTGTAACGAATTTTTACAAGCATATACTTAAAAAAATGGTGAAATTTTTAAATTGTATATGAATTTTACCAAGCATATACTTTAAAAAAATATGAAATTTTAAAATTTGTAAAATAAATTTTCACAAATATATATTTTAAAAAAGAATTTGCTATTTTCACAATCCTGTGGATATTAAAATTAAATGATAATTAAACTATCAATCAAATATAACTAAAAGTGGGAGATATGTGAATATATACAATATGAAATACCAGTTAAATTAGAAAATAAAAATACTTCCAAACAGTATTCAAAATCATAATTCAATTAGTTTAATCACATTAGATCTAATTATCACTATGACGACTTTCTTGTCACTTTTAATGGAGGCTTAATTTCTGAATGTAGAGGTTAAAATAATTTCTTTCTTTCTTTCCTATTCCGAGTTATAGCTCAGTATGCAATGACAAGCAACGAGACAACATTTAAAAACTTAAAAATACCTCTAAACACCATTTAAAACAGAATTTCGTGGGGAAAAATAATCACAGTTACAACTAAATATGCAATGACAAAACGAGACGTGGACGACTAGATAGTTTGCACACTCGATCAGTTTCTTGCGGAATAAAACTAGGTAGTTGATGGTTAAAATTGTTGGTGCCATTTATTTCGCAGAATCCATCACACAACAATTAGTGGCCATTTCATGGCTCTACAAACTGTACTTCCCCACGTGATAGATTTTAAGGAAAAAAATGAAAGAATCCTGACACAATAATTGAGTATTGTACTTATCAATATTGACGACACAATATGACACAGAGAATCTAAAATCAAGAGGAATGAAATCATGAGAATTTTTTTGGACAATGAGGTTAAGTGAAATACCGCGATAATGGGAATTCATGGTCACCTAGTAAGCAGAGGGACGATGAATCAAGCAGTAACCCAAAAAAATTCTCATTATCAGCAGAATTTCATGTTAGACAGGTAATTATCTCATGTTAGACAGGTAATTATCTCATGTTTCATCACTTCCAGACCGCTTCTCATGTTAGACACAACCTTGTCCATGATAGATCTTGTATTCAAAAACCCTAAAGCTCCAAAGATAAAGAAAAGAAGCTATGTTCGATAGGTCATCAAGATTTCAAGACCGTTCCTTTCAACTACCTTTGTAGTTGAACATACTTTAATCGTTTAACATACAATCTAAAGATGTAAAATGATGATAGATGGGCGGGAGGGAAGTTCTTCTTCTCAAAGGGAACCCCTTACGGTGTAAAAACTATAGTAATTAAATATCATGTCCCTTCCAAATAATTTTCCCAAGGTGAGGAGACAATCAATTTTGGTAATTTTGATATTTTTGGCTTTAGGCAAATATGTGGGGAAAACTTAGGAAAAGGGGGTCGATATGCTTTTAGTGTATTGCGGGGGTCACTCACCAACCCAAAAATACACACCCCATAAAGGCAATTCAAATTTGCTAAGTGGGGTTCAAAATATTTGATGGGGACCCACGTGGGGCCCAAGGGAGAAAGCATAAATAAGATGAAGTGAGCAGCATTTGGGGCTTTTGATAATTTTAAGAATTTCATTGTTTCTTTGGCTATTTAGCTAAGCTACAGAGTGCTGTTCAACACAAGTGCTTCCTGAGGAGTGAAGCTCACCCCTTTCTTCGGTGGAATCCGAGTGCCACCCTAGGAGGGCTTCCATTGCCCACATCGAATTGTCATCTTCTGGAGGAGAATTTGCAGTAGTAGATCCATCCATACACCCAGTTCGAGTTGCAGGTCGGAGGGACTGCGTCATCCCCTCTCTGGATTGTGTAGTCACTAGAGAGGGACATCTTGGTTGGAGGTTTAGCAGGAGGATTTGGGAGCTCGACTGCGGAGAGATTATTGGGAGTCTGATTTGGGATGATTTGCAGTCTTATAGCACCAAGTTACAACAGTTTCAATTGTAGGCAGTGAGGACCAGCATTGGAGGAGGGCCAATCCCCAAGAGGTTGAAATTGGCAAGTCAAAACCAGGAAAAACCCTTTATGGGTTTTTCTTGGTTTTTAAAGAGGAGTACATCCCCAAAGTTACATAAATTTTTGGGTTGTTTTGCGGGGGTAAATCAAAGCCAAAAGTTAGCTAGAAGAGTGGTTTTCAGGGGACAACGCAATATTTTGGAGGCAACAAAGATTACAATAGCTAGGCACTAGCTTATCATCCACTAGAGGCTTGTAGCTTGCCTTGTGCAAGCCTAGGTGCACACCTTCCATCTCATATTGTACTCCAACAGTTATAATTAATAAAAATTGGCCAATTTGGTGTTCCGAGCAAAATTCTGTTTACATGTGTATTTATTGAGTAAATTTTTATGTTGTAATTGTTGCATGTCTTTGTTATCTCTGCAAATTTCTACTTTGGAACATTACAGTGGTATCAAAGCATGTTCTTGGCTAGAGTGGGGAACAAGAGCGGGTGATGCCACCAAGATACCAGGGACTGGTTTTCCAGAAAGGTCGTGGTAGAGGCAGAGGTGGGGGCCGAGGTAGAGAAGAGGGGCTAGACCCATATTTAGACACCGAAGTGGATAACATTAAAGGCCAGATGGAGAACCAGGAGGAGAATGAGCAGCCTAGACAAAGGAACATAGACTAGGTCTTAGAGGAGATACTGAGGGCCAACCAACAGATGATGAGGTAAGGGTAGTTGATGATGGATATGATGCAGTAGGTGATGGGCCTGCAAATGGGTGGAAGGTCGAAGGGAGAACCTCAAGGTGAAGGGGGTTCCGGAGTGGGAGGAGGCAGTCATACCTATTACCTCCACACACCCGACATTATGGATAAGCTGACCGCCCCACGATACCTCATTTCATGGAGGAGGATGAGGTAGAGAGAGCCAGACCTAGTTGTGAATTTGGTGCATTTTGTCGCATCAGGCATTGATGAGTACGAGGGGCTGGATGTCCGAGTCAATAGGGTGATGTCTTTTGGAGAGTACATTCACCTCAAGGAGAGGCACGCTACTAGGGCTGGAGGCCACTATAGAGGAGCAACATCCAACAAAGATGTGCAGAAGTTATTGAGGAAGATCACACTCCTAAATTTCGATGGGTCAACAAAGAGCTCAGCTAGGCCATGGATCCAAAAACTCGATACATACTTTCACTTAAATCCCATGAGGGAAGTTGATGCCATATGCTTTGCCACCCTTCACTTGGAGGGTGATGCCTAGGAGTGGTGGTATCATGGGTTGATCACATTGGTGCACCTTCACATCACCACTTATATGGATTTCACGAGGGGATTGTTGGAGAGGTTTGAAAGGAAGTACCCAGAGCTACACTTCCTGGAGCTAGCCCACTTGAGACAAACTAGAAGTGAAAAGGTCTATATTACTCAGTTCCAGAGACTTGCAGTGATGGTGACTAATATTTTGGAGGCACGACAGATCATTCTGTTTGTGGAGGGGCTTTCCGAGCCTCCGCGTCGCTGGGTGAGAGCCTACAAGCCCACATCACTATAGGATGCTATTTCTAGGACCTGGGATATGATTGACGCAGTGCCCAGGAACCAAGCTTTTGTTCCCACAAGACCCACAACTCCATCGGGGAACAGAGATGCGAGGCCACCACAGAGGGACAGAGGACGTAGTCATCTGGACAATGACACCCGAAGGGACCTCAAGAGGAGGAGGTTGTGCTTCACGTGCCAGGGGCCTTGGGAACCAGGGAAAAAGTGTACTAAGGGAAAAGCCCATTTCTTCGAGGTGTTCTCGGATAGTGAGCCTAAGGAGGAGGAGGCCGAGGTAGGAGAGGAGCCAAAAGATTAGGGGGGACCATCAACAGGAGGGACACCACCACCATCACCTAGAGGAGGTCTATTTGCCCCAATCGGGGGAGTCCTCGCTTCACTTCGGGGTGTGCCGAAGTATTTGAAACTCCTGATAAGGGGGACCATACAGGGGTAGCGTGTGTCAGTCCTGGTTGACAATGGGGCCACCCACAATTTTATTGATGCCTAGATGGTGGAGCGTAAGGGTATCAAGACAACTACCTTTGAGGGGTTCTTAGTTTTGGTACCTCGAGAACAAACCATGCAGTGTACCAAGTATGTGCTTGGGTTGACCTTGAAGATGGGGAACTACTCACTCACTGATCATTTATTTGTGGTTGATGTCCCAGACACCAATGTGGTGTTGGGTGTCCAGTGGTTGTATGCATTAGGGAAGGTCACAAGTGATTGGCAGAAACTCGAGATGGAGTTCTAGGGTCCTGATGGGAAGCTGGTAATATTGAGGGGCATGCACTCTTATCCCTCTCAGACAGTTTCATCCCATCGGATGGAGGCAGATATGCGCCATGGAGATGTGGAGTGGGCAATTGAGCTATGGATTTCGGAACTGGGGGCAAAGACATAGGTCATACATCTAGATATATTAGCCTTGTTGGAGAAGCACCAGGGGGTTTTTAGGGAGGTCCCACCAGGTAGACCGCCAAACCGGGGGTTTGAGCACACCATTGAGCTAGAGGAGGGGGTGAACATAGTCATCACCACCCCTTATAGGCACCCAAAGGCCTATAAGGATGAGATAGAGTGGGCCATTTCAGATTTTTTGAGGTTGGGACACATTATGCCTAGCTCGAGTCCATTTGCTTCTTCCGTGGTGCTGGTGAAGAAGAAAGATGGGATGCTGCACATGTGCATAGACTACCTGGCTCTCAATAAAAAGACCTTGAAGAAAAGGTACCCCATTTCGCACATAGATGAGTTGATGGATGAGCTTAGGGGAGCTAAATACTTCTCTAAGATAGATCTGCACTCAGGGTACCACCAGATTCGCATGAGGGAGCAGGATATCCCGAAGACTGCCTTTTTTTGCCATTACAGACACTTTGAGTTCTTGGTGATGCCCTTTGGGCTAACGAATGCTCTGGCCAAATATCAGTCCTGTATGAATCGCATGTTCCGTAAATAGCTGAGATGTTTTTTTCTAATCTTCTTCAACAACATGCTCATTTACATTAGAACATGGGAGGAGCATCTTCAGCATTTGGAGGATGTGCTCTGCATAATTGAGGAGCAACAACTATATGCGAAGTTGTACAAATGTGAGTTTGGGCTAACAAAGATGTTGTAATTAGGGCATGTGATTAGGGAGGATGGACTAAAGGTGCACCAAGAGAAGATTTGGGAAATTCTAGATTGGACCACATCCAGGAACGTGACGAAGTTGAGGGATTACTTGGGCATTTGCACATACTACTGTAGATTTGTGAGAGGGTTCTCACAGCTTGCGGAACTTCTTACGGATTTGAAGAAGAGGGGATATTTTGGGTGGACGCAGGTAGTAGAGGAGGCCTTCATGCGTCTCACGAGGGTCATGAGCAGCTGTCTGGTCTTAGCCTTGCCGGATTTCACATGACCATTTGTGCTGGAGTGCGATGCATTTGGTGAAGGGATTGGGGCCGTTTTGACACAGAGGGGCCATCCTATTGCGTTTGAGAGTAGGAAATTGTAGCCTCATGAGCAGTTGTACTTTGTGTATGACAAGGAGATGTTGGCAGTCATGCATGCGCTGGCCAAATTCAGATAGTATTTTGTGGGCAACTGATTTAAAGTGAAGACAAATCACAATAGTCTTTGCTTCCTCCTTGAGTAGTAGTTCTTAGAGGAGAGGCATAAGAAGTGGTTGAGTAAGCTCCAGGCTTACGATTTTGAGATAGAGTATGTGAAGGGAAAGCACAACATGGTAGCTGATGCCCTCTCCAGATTCGCAACTCTATCTTTGATGGATGTCACACATGATTGGAAGGCTCAACTCTTGGTTGAGTACTCCAAGGATAGGCAAGCCAGCGAAATTTTGGACAACTTGCACTGAGATGACTAATTCTGGGTGATGGATGGTGTGATCTATTACAAGGACCGTATTTATTTAGTGCCAGGATCTTAGCTGAAGGAGAGGATCATGCAGGTAGCCCATGATTCTTCACTAGCAGGGCACCCAAGGTTCCTCAAGACATACCGTACCGTCAGGGAGAGGTTCTCCTAGCAGGGTCTTAAGAGATATGTGCTGAAACATGTGAGAGAGTGTGTGGATTGCCAGAGGAACAAAGTGGACTTGAGTCACCCAACCGGTTTGCTACAGTCGTTCCCCATTCCGGAGAGGAAGTGGGAGAGCATATCCATTGATTTTATCATGAGGCTCTCAACAACACAAGGGCGGGACTGAATCTACGTGGTGGTCGACAGGTTGACCAAGTTCGCCCACTTCTTTGCTATTCCCATGAGATCTTCAGCTTCCCAGATGGCCAAATTGTTCTTTCGGGAGGTTTTGTGGTTGCACGGTCTCCCCAAGACCATTGTGAGTGACAGGGACAATAGGTTTATGGGGTTTTTTGGCAAGACTTATTCTGGTTAGTGGGTATAGAACTTACATCCAACACTATCTATCATCCACAAATTGATGGGCATATAGAGATCGTGAACAAGTGGTTGAAAGGGTACCTGTGCAACTACGTGACTGGACAACAGAGAGCATGGGTCAACTGGCTACACCTCAAGGAGTTCTGCTACAACACTATGTATCATGTCCATCAGTATGACCCCTTTGTGAGCACTTTATGGGTATGATGTACTTTCTTTTTCTAACATGGTGTTTGGAGATAGTAGGGTCCTAGGGGCAAAGGATTGGGTTCAAGAGAGCCAGGAGATTTTCTGAGCTCTCAAGAACAACTTGCAGGTGGCCCAAAATCAACAAAAGGTATACGCGGATAAACACAGGGTGGAGAGACACTTTGAGGTAGGGGACATGGCCTTCTTATGCCTACAACCATACATGCAATCTACACTCAAGTAGAAAGGGGCAGACAAGCTTCGCCCATGATTTTATGGGTCGTACAAGGTGGTTCGGAAGGTGGGAGAGGCTGCCTACGAGTTAGAGCTACCTAAGGAGAGCTAGATTCACAACGTGTTCCACGTTTCATGCTTGAAAAAGGCATTGGGACAACATATCACAACAACAGTTGAGTTGCCTCCTTTGGATGGTGAGGGGCACTTGGTTTTGACATGAGAGATCATGTCAGAGACCTGGGAGAAGAAGTTGGGGAACAGGGTGATCCGGGAGTACCTGGTTAAATGGAAGGACTTTCCAGAAGAGGATGCCATGTGGGAAAATGAATAGACCTTATAGCATCCATTTTTGCAGTTGTTTGGGGACAAACAACATCTATGAGGGGAGGATTGTCATGTCCCTTCCAAATAATTTTCCCAAGGTGAGGAGAAAATCAATTTTGGCAATTTTGATATTTTTGGCTTTATGCAAATATGTGGGGACAAATTTGGAAAAGGGGGTTGATGTTCTTTTAGTGGATTGTGGGGGCCACTCACCCACCTAAAAATACGCACCCCATGAAGGCAATTCGAATTTCCTAAGTGGGGTTTGAAATATTTGACAGGGACCCACGTGGGGCCCAAGGGATTAAGCATAAATAAGATGAAGTGAGCAACATTTTGGGTTTTTGATCATTTGAAAAATTTCATTGTTGCTTTGGTTGTTTAGCCAAGCTACAGAGTGTTGTTCAACAGAAGAGCTTCCTAAGGAGTGAAGCTCACCCCTCTCTTCAGTGGACTCTGAGTGCCACCTTAGGAGGGTTTCCATTGCCCACATCGAATTATCATCTTCTGGAGGAGAATTTGCAGCAATAGATCTAGCCATACACCTAGTTCGAATTGCAGGTCGGAGGGACTGTGTCATCCCATCTCTGGAGTACGTAGTCACTAGAGAGGGACATCTTGGTTGGAGGTTTAGCAGGAGGATTTGGGAGCTGGGTTGTGGAGAGATTACTGGGAGTCTGATTTGGGATGGTTTGCAGTCTTATAGCAGCAAGTTACAACAGTTTTAATTGAAGGCAATGAGCACCAACATTGAAGGAGGGCCAATCCCTAAGGGGTCGAAATTGGAAAGTCAAAACCAGGCAAAACCCTTTCTAGGCTTTTCTGGGTTTTTGGAGAGGAGTACATCCCCAAAGTTATATAAATTTTTGGGTTGTTTTGAGGGGGTAAATCAGAGCCGGAAGTCAGTGAGAAGAGCAATTTTCAGGGGACAATGCAATGTTTTGTAGGTAGCAAAGATTACAACAGCTAGGCACTATCTTATCATCCACCTGAGGCTTGTAGCTTGCCTTGTGCAAGCCCAGGTGCACACCTTCCATCTCACATTGTACTCCAACAGTTATAATTAATAAAAAATGGCCAATTTGCTGTTCCAAACAAATTTATGTTTACATGTGTATTTACTAACTAAATTTCTGTATTGTAATTGTTACATGTCTTTATTATCTTTGTAAATTTATAATTTGGAACATTACATTAAAATTAAATTTTTATGTAAATAAAAATATTTAATATTTATTTTTTGCTTTATTTATTTTACAAATTTTAATTGCATTGAGAAAGGTGTTTTCTCTATCAGTATTGAAGAAATGTTGTAATGTTTAAAATTAAAAGATTAATAATTAATAATTAAAATAGAATTGAAGTAAAATAATCAATTCACTATTTTTGAACTCTAGGTTTTAACCATTCATAGTTTGACCCAAAAAAAAATTTAATCTCTATATACCCTAGTAGATCCAAAATTAAGATAAATATATGCTAGTATTTTCTATTGTCTTAATCACTACTAAATTATATTTTACTTAAAGCTCATAAAACTTGTTTTTTATTTAATGCTTCAAATTTAATGAATTTTATTTATTTATTTTAATTTTAATTAATTTTATTTTTTTAATGACATTGTGTGTTTAAGGGTTTTGTGTGCCACTTACATTGATATTGTTGTTTTATTAAATCTATAGTTTTTAATTACCAAAGAAATTTAGTTGATTATGAGTAGTTTCCTTATTTTGAAGGTGACATCACTTAAAGATGTTCACATGTTATCCTATGTTTTAAATTGACCAACTTTGAAATACATATTTTATATAGCAAAATAGTTATGAGCCATGTCAGCACATTAAAAGGTATGACTACTTAACAATTATATTTTTATTAATATTTTAAATTATACTCACTAATAATGATTGTTTTGATGCATGTAAATAACAAAATTCAATATTGAAATTTCATGTTGAAATAAAATGTTTTTCTTTTTCATTTTAAATATTTATGACAAATGGTTTTAGGGAGAAGGTTCTTAATGTTAACTTGGAACAAATAGAGTATTTTATAGATTTTATCGAGAAGATTCTTAATGTTAATTTGGGCAAATAGTTTATTTTATAGATTTTACACGCTGTAGAACACAACTTTCATTCTTTATTTTAATATAGATAATGTATTTTAAGATTTTATTTTTAAATAGGTACTAGATAATGTGTGTATTTAGAGACAGCGGGTGGTGTTATTTATAGAAATTATTGTGTAGATTTGAATTTGTTCATGAAATTTATTAAAAATACAAGACTCAAATCTATTTTACGGAATAAAATTCATAAATATGCAAGAAGAATTATCACACATACACAAATATTTATCTAAGGGAAAGCAATTGCTCAAAACCCTTTCCTATTTATATTGCATTAATCAAAGAATAAAGATGAATACATATGCTCGCTCAAGCCTGAGCACAACATGCAAGTGTATAGTCTATCCCTCTGCCTAACTCACCGACTCTAGCCAACACTAAGCCAATTTTCAAGCCCTCTAAGCTCCTATTTTCTTGCGTTGTTCCTTGAGGAAATTAGCCCCTATTACTTAGGAAATTCCCTCAATTGGATTGCACAATTTCTCTAGGTTCTTTCTCTAACTACTTGCACCACCTTTACACTTCAGAATAGTCTACAAATGATAGTACACTTCCTTGGAATCTCCATCTCAACTGGGTAACTCAAATTCTCTACATGCATCCGTTATTTTGGGCTGATTGATTAGTTAACTGGTTGATCATTGAGTGAGGTTGAAGTTCCACTTCCACAACATGACCTCCACTAGTTCCTCCAACAATTAGAACTAGTTTAACTGACCATAACTCAATTTTATTGAAATAGATTGCTAAAAATTAGCAATCAACCATATTGAACAGAACTGAAGCTTCCCCAACTCGAATTAACTGAGTTAATTGAGTCACAAATGCCATGTCACCTCAGTTAATACCTCTAATATTTCTGCGGAAATAGAAGTTCAAATTTTCTCTAGTTTGACCTTCTATCTTGATAGTTTGAGGAGTGGTAATTTCAGCCAATGCATTACAAGATATGGTCAGATTCATTTCTTCTTTCTCTAGGGTTTGTTCCTGGTTTATATCCTCTTCTTTTGACATTTCTTGTTCCTTTTCTTCCTCCTCTTCACAATCTATGTAAAATAATTTATTCTCAACGCACTTATGACCTTTAGTGTATTTTCTATCACAACTATAACAAAAACCTTTTACTATTTTTTCTTCCAATTGTTGGGTGTCAACCTTGTAGGTTGTGGAAGGCTAGGGGAAACAACACTTCCATCCTTATAGTTGTGAGTGGTAGGCTTCCTTCTTTCCATAATTTTGCTTTCCATTTTTCTTGCCAACTTGAATGCCTTCTCCAATGAGTCAGGTTCCCAAAGGCGAGCCTCATGTTGGATGTTATCCTTTAAATTCCCTATGAACACATCAATCCTATGCTCCTTTGGAATATATTTTACCCTTATATTCAATTTTTGGAAGTCCTTAATGTGCTCCATCATTGAACCCTTTTGTTTGAGGTTTATCAATTGACTAAAAAAAGTGTTGCTTTTTGTATCCTCATAATGTGCTATCCTTTTTTCAGTAAAAATTTCCCAAGTAACAGTTTGTTTACGAGAGCAAATCCATTAATACCATAAAGATTGATTTGGTTCCAAATATAAAGTTGTAATGCCTACCTTTTGTGTGTTTTGCACATTAAGGAGATCGAAATATTTCTCCATCTGTAGTATCCATGTTACAGGATCCTTGCCATCAAACTTCCTGATATCGATCTTTGGAACATGGTGGGTCTTCAATCCAACATTAGAGTCTATGAAATCATGATTAACATTTCTTTTCTTCTCATCATGAGTTTCCTTTACTACCCTTTCACCATTAGTAACCGTTTCTTGTAGCAACTTAGTTAAATCTATCTTCAAATCTTCCATGTTGTCTTTTAGTTTTTCTTCTATACCATCCATCTTAGCGTCCATTCCATTCATCTTAACTTCCATGCCATTCATCTTAGCTTCCGCGTCATTCATCTTAGCTTCCATGCCTTTCTTTAAACCATCAATCTTAGCTTCTGTTACCTTTTGTGAGAGTGAAATTTGTTGCACTTGGTCTCATAATTTTGATATATCATGTTGCATTTCTTCATCTTCTTCATGAGTCATGCTAGAGATTTTTGGTTGCTTACTATGTGTTTCCATTTTATTTCTTCGGGGCATCAATTAATGATAATTATTCTTCACTATGCCCTTTGAACTTCAAACTAATTTTTCAACCCAAACTTATGCAAAATTTTATAAAGACAACACACCTTTTTCGCTTTGTAGAATCTCGATATTGAATCTATTGTATATCTATATTTGCGGATCTCCAAGGTCTGAAATTGCTTCCTGCGGTAGCCCTCTAAGTCCTCTTTCCAATTCCACCAGTATGATCAAACTTGGATTCTCCAAGAAAGAGTTATGCCCAATCTCCCAAGATGGTCTGATTATATAAGTTTTCAGTAGAGCGAACTTGTACGACATGCCACATGTTATTGTTTGAACCTTCGGATCTGAAAATGATACACAGAAAACTATAGTCTATCCTCTTTCTAAAACTTATGAAATTTCAATCTGATGCTTAGAGAGAAAGTTATGATGATTTTCCCAAGGTCACCTGTTTGAAATGTAATTTGGGAATCTGCAAAAAAACCTTACTTCCTCAGATAATATCTCCCAAAATATAGTGAGACAAGATCTAAAATTTGGACCCAAAATTCAGAATGATTTCAGTTCAAATGGGTTTTTTTTTTTAGGTTTTGAAAGTTCGTAGAGAAAAAGTTATAGCAAAAATTCCACAATGACCTGTTTGGAGCAGTGAAACCCTAGAATCCAAAGCTCTGATACCAAATGTTAAGAAACCAAAAAGATAGAAAAGATAGATCAACGACTTTAGAATTAGCCTCTTTGAGGGGGAAACCTCCTTTACATTACACAAATGAATAATTCTTGGATGATACAAATGAAAAAACCTCATTTCTATCCAAAGGGGTGAAGTATTAAGACCAACGAAGACAAAATTCAATGTTTAAACTACAAAGATCACCAAGCATTAAAAATTGACCTTGTGTTATTGCACATACTAATATTGAAATTTTAATACCCTATTATAAAGTATACATTTAAAATCTCTATCACTATCATAAAGCATATCTTGATGAATCAAATTGATTGAATGAGACAAATTTATGAGGTTGAGTTTCTCTTTAAAGTGGAAGATTGAAGTCATATTAAGAAAAATGAATCATTTGCAGTTCTAAAAGAATTTCAATTACGAAGGATAAGCTGTTGGTTTGAAAAAGACTAATATGATGTGCAACTCATCTAAGGAGATATCATTTATGATATGGATTTGTCATCATTTATCTTGAAAAAAAATCTTGTTTGATGACAATGACATATATCATCACATGTGTCCTAGGTTTTAGGAGATTCAAGTATTTAGGCTTTGAAAACCCTAGTAGGAAAAATAGACTTAGACAAGAAAGGTATATGGTCTATGCACAAGACCATAGGATTGAACAAACATTTTTGTTGAATGAACAAAACCTAACCTCGGTAAGGAAGGAATGACATCATGATGAGGATGAAGATGATAAGGTGGCAATGGATGCAAGGAAGCAAAGTTCAAGAGGGAGTTGGCATTCCCCTATAATCCTCAAAATATAGGTATTATATATATCTCTTCTTTGATTACTACTATTGTTATTGTTTTATTATTAGTTAATATCTTGACTTTTTATCCTTTGCTCAGTTGTAATTATTTTTCCATGCCCTCCTAGTGAGGATTCTAGGTACCTAGTAAATGATACCAATGACCTGACAAACAAATGGAAGAAGTGGAAGAATGAAGCTAAGAAAGAGGATTTTCTCATAATCATGAATTGTGTTGAGATATATTGTGTCGGATGAGATCTAATCTCATAGGGAGCGTTTAGATCAGTAAGCTTGAAGTGGATGCAGAGATCACTTCTCTCAATGAAGTAATTTATGAAGAAGTAGTGTACATAGATCCACCTTAGGGATTTGAAGTGCATGAAGAAGAAGTCTCATGATTGAAGAAGGCCTTATACAATCACAAATATACATGTTTATCTTGGGCTTGGATTGATAGATCAATATTTATCATATATGATTTGTCTCTAACAAAAACAAAATGTCTCATGTGACAGAGGGAGTTGTCAAAAGATCTTAAGAGGGAATAGACCTTTGAGATCAAGATGTTGGATTACCATCGACATTGTCAAGCTATATAGATGAAAGACAACAGTGGTAGAGGGAGCAACCTAAATTACCATAGAAGGATGTGTCTAAGTCTAAGAGGGATCATCTATTTTGGGTGACTTGAAAGCATATGTGATCCAATGAAGGGAGCATAATGGTTTATGGTTGAGGCAAGAAGTACATCCACAAATTTAGATTGGGAAAAGAGTTTTGAAGATAGAAAGAATTCATCAAGATGTTTCTTTATTTTTGGATCTGTTATAATTTCTTAGATGAGCATCAAGAATTCATTTGTCACACTCGGTATGGTAGAGGTTGAGTGTATTGCAGTTGAATTGGCAATTTGAGAAGCAACAAGACTTCAAATGTTACTTGCAATATTATCTTGATCAAGTGTTGGTGATGACCATGATGATAGGTCGAACCACTTTAGGATCAAATACCGCTTCATTAGAGACATGGTGTTGAAGGGAGCCGTGAATATCCAATACATATCCATTGATAAGAAGATTGTTGATATTCTTACAAAGCCTCTTTCTAAATGGAATTTTTTATACTTTCGATACAAGTTTGAGCTCGTGGAGAAAACCTATCTTATTAAAAGAAAGAGTTGATGAGACACTATTGTGAATGGACATTCTCCCTATGTCTTCATGACCTTGCTTGGAGAATGGTTTGATATTCTCCCTATGTCATTATGACCTTGGTTGGAGAATGGTTTGACATATTAGATAACACCATGGACTGATGCTATTCCCATGTCTCTATGATTTTGGTTGAAGAATGGTCCGATAGACTGGCATTCTTCCTGTGTCGCTTTATCCTTGGTTGGAGAATGATCTGGTATAATACATTCTCCCTATGTCACTTTGACCTTGGTTTGAAGAATGGTTCAACGGAGGATATTCTCCCTATGTTAGTTTGACCTTGGTTTGGAGAATAGTCCTAGAGGCTTCTCAAATGATCAAGAGGCTCCCAACATCATGCTCGAATCTCTTTCTAGAGTGAGTTGTTTATCATTGATGAGGACTCTAGTGTTTCACCTAAACTATGTATATAGTTGTTTGATGGCGAACCATGATTATGTTGATGTTGGTGATTATGATATTGATGATGATCCTTATCCTCCTATTGATCCTTCCTTATAGAATTTTCAAATTGAGAACATATTGATAGTCATTATGAATATCTCCTTAGTTAAGAGGGAGTACTAAATTTTGTAAATGTGGTCGATCTTCATAATGTATATTTTCATCATTTATGTATTTATTAAAACATGTTCTTTGTGCTTAAAATAAATTTTTATTATTGTATTTTTTAAAATAAAAATAAGAAGGCATGTTCTTCATGACCTTCTCAAAAATTTAAATTTGAATTTTAAATTTCGATTTATGGCTTGACAAGAAGACCAAGTCAACCCTTGTCCCTGTCTAGTTGGATCAAACCTAAAGATGCAACTATTTCCCCCCCAAAAGAAGTCTATAAGTAGGTCATTAAATCTCCCTCCAAGACGTAATTCACATATGATCAATTAAAGTATATTTTTGATCCCTCAAGCAAAGAAAGATAGAAGAAGAAGGTCTAAGACTAGAAGGAAGTCAAATGAGATAGAAGACCTCACACATGTGAAAGATTATATTTGTTAATATTTACACACATGATAAAACAATATAAATTTTTTTGTGGGTAATTTTTATGGCGAAGTTCAAGTTTTTTGTGGAAGAAAGAGGTCAAAATTACAAACTTGATTTCAGACCTTGACCATGTTTGATTGAGCCTTCAAGTAACTATTTGTGAAGGGTTGAATTATATTCTTAGTGGATTGTTGAGGTTGTCATCTTTTTTATCAGTGCGTCTATAATATTGACTTGGATTTCTCTCTTGTTGACTTCATTCTATAAGGAAAGGGATTTTAGGTTATTCCCCATGTGGGTTTTCCCAGGATAAACTCTTGTGTTCTTGTGTGGTTGACTCTTTATGATCCTCTAGCATTTTTTTATAAAGTTGAATTTCTCTGTGTAATTTTTTTATGATGAATGTAAGAAAAGGTCAATCTAAGAAAATCATAAGAAACAATTATCAGCATAGATGACTCTTGAAAAATCAACATGGTATCAAAGCTATGGTGAAAGTGTAACACCCTTCCTTTATGTACTACATTATTGTAAACCTAAGCTAAGTTAAAGCTAGGTATGATATCCTCCCTTGTGTGTTAAAGGTTGTAGACCTAAGCTGAGGAAAGCTAGGTTTGATACCCTCCTTTGTGGGTTAAACAATTCTACACCTAAGCTAAGGAAAGCTAGGTTATATGTAATATGAAAAGCAAATGTATTATTAAATAAATTAATAAAATAAATCACTTGGAGGGTGGAGCACCAAGAGAGAGGAGATGATTGCCAAATCCCATGAGGAATGGGATAGAGATGAATCTTTCATGATAAGCTTCTAGATGTGATTCTAGATAAGCTTGGATGGATTGGATATCCATCGGATGGATGGGAGATAAAGATCCATCAGGCATAAGATATTTGCAAGAGATAAAGGCAAGGTTTTATGTGGAAAAGCATCGCGGGAGATAAAGATGAGATTTTCTAGATAAGACCTAGGCAAATGGAAAAATCCATAAAGCGGGACACTGCTAATGGTAACTAAATCATGAAAGAGGGTATTAAATACCAAGTGCATCGATCAATTGAGACAGTTGATCCTTGGCAAGATCTTCGGCTTGGGGGGAATCAGAGGTGATTCATGGTTGGGTGGTGGTGCTCCTCCCTCCAAGTGAGATTTATTTGGTGGCATTTGCATGGAATGGTTGTATGTTGGTCTCTTACCCCTCATGTGATTATTTTATTTGGTTTAGTATTGGATATGTTAAAAATCTTGGTTTATGTGCTCGTATGATACTATTGGTATTTCATTCTTATGCGTATCAATGAGTAGGATACCAAATGAATCTAATGGAAGTCTTCTTTATCTTAGTGAAGGGACTTTTACTATTATATAATGCCTCTAGTTAACATGGAAGATAGTGGTCGATGGTTGCAGATTATCATATTATAATGTAGGTAACAGAATAATCTATGATGATCAGATTTATACCCAATAAGGATCGATTTGCATTCTGTCAATTACTTAAGAGTAATCTTTATGATGGAAATGATGGATTATTACTATGCATGTGTTCTGAATGCATCCTTATGTAGCAGAATGGCCTATTAAAATGGATGAAAACACTTCTAGACAATCTAATTAAAGAGTAGATGTGATGAAAGTGTTGCATGTGATTATCTGAGTTTTTTATAAAGCTTTTGCATGCATTACAGTAACCAGGATTTATTAGTGTGGAGACAAGTTATTGGCATAGAGGCATGTAGAGAAACTAGGAAGTAAATTATAATCGTATATCTAAGGGTTGAGGATATCGATACCATGTAGGGCTTGATGCTTGCATACTAGGGTTGCTCTTTTTTTCCAACTGTGGTTGTATTTATCAAATCATTCGATGAAGAGGAATTAATGGGTCTATGGTATAAGGTTATCTCTTGAATGTGATGTGACCGTCCAACTAGAAGAAGAGGACACAAAATCTTAATTATAACTAAGGATTTTTTTTTTTTAAATTATGGGGAATTAGGGGTTATTTCCGAGTAGGCCATGGAGGTACGTTACAGAAAGAGAAGCCCTTGAAGTAGGAGTATTTTATGCTTCAAGCCATCATCTAGGGCTTAATTTTTCAACTAGCCCTAGATGCCCTAGTTTCATAACCTTAGTTCATTTGCCTCCATAGATTGAAGCTCAAGAGTATATTACATAAGTTTTGTTTAAAGTATAATTTTATGCTAAGTATAGGAAAAATGACTGAATCCTTATTACTTTGTCAAAAGTCAAGAACGTTGAAAATATGTTAAAGGATTCATAGTAAAGGGAACAAAGACCTATCTCAAGTCTTAAGAAGTCTGGAAAATTAAGTAGGTCGAGAAAAGTTGATTAAAAGGAGGCCAAGATTATCTAGGATTCTGTTTGAAATACTATAGACCAAAATTATCTGAGGTTAGGCCTCAGATTGAATTGCCTCACTAGCCCAAAAAGAAGCCTCAATGTAGTTTTCAAGAGGACCAACAACCTTAGAAAATTCAATGTGTTTTATGCCTCAATCCAGGCTACAAAATTTCCAATTCAATATTCTGTCAAAGCACTTATTTAAGGTTAGATAATTTATTACATCAAGGTCTCACAGGGTATCCATCTGAATGACATTACAATGATGGGTTGTTCAATAATAAAGTATGTGATCAAAAAATTATGAATTGGCTTAGTCGATTGAAAATCCTAATTATTTTTGCTGGAACATACCTTGTTGAAAAGCTTAAGGTTGTTCTTTCAAGTCTCTGGAATAATTGCAAAAATACTAGGATGGTCGAAGTACCTTAAATTAGGACATAAGCCTTGTAGAATCCAAAAAAGGTCGAGAATCTATGAATTATCCTCAGGAAAATTGATAGGGGCCAAAGCATTTTAAGGTTCACTTTTAGGTATTTTCAATATTTTTGTGATTCCTTTGATCGATTTATCCCAAAACTAAAAGGCCTCCAAAAATGGTCAAGAAAAATTGTTGACAATTGCAAAAGTTGTTATTGCTTTGAGACGATGTTAAAGAAATCTTAAACAATCTTCCAATTTCTTAAGAATTCATCATGGTAGATGAACCAAAGGAAGAAACAAAGAGGAAGTCTGAAATCCTCCCTATCCAAGTGGGTGAAGTATTAAGAGAATTGAAGCCAAAAGTCAAGGATGTTTAAGCTACAAAGATCACAAAGCATTAACAATGGACCTTGTGTTATTACACATACTGATATTGAAATTTAGATACCATGTCATGAAGTCTAAATTTAAAATGTCTATCATTATCATAAATCATACCTTGATGAATCAAATTTGTTAAAAAATACAAAATTATGAGGTTGAGTTCCTCTTTAAGGTTGAAGGTTGAATTCCTCTTAAGAAAAATGAATTATTTGTAAATCTGAAAGTATTTCAATTATGAAGGATAAGCTCCTAGGTTGAAAAATACTAATCTAATGTGCAGCTGATCTGAGGAGATATAATTTATGATTGGACTTGTCATCATCGATCTTAACACATTTTCCTATCTGATGACAATGACATATATCATCACATGTGTCCTTGGTTTGGACATTTTAGTATCTAGGGTTCGAAAACCCTAGCAAGAAAAATATATTTAGACAAGAAAGGTGTAGGGTCTATGGACAAGACCCTAGGATTAAAAAAACGTCTCAATTAAATAAAGAAACCCTAGCCTCAGAATGGAAGGAATGACATCATGATGAGGAAGAGGATGATAAGGTGACAATGGTTGCAAGGAAGACAAGATCAAGAGGGAGTTGACATTCCCCTATAATCATTAAAAGATAAGCATTATATATATCACTTATTTTATTACTACTATTTCTATTGTTTTACTATGAGTTGATCTCTTTTATTTGTATCCTCTACTCAATTGTAATTTTTTTCCATGACCTCCTAGTGAGGATTGCACGAACCTAGTAAAAGTTGTCAATGCTCTAACAAGAAGATGGAAGATGTGAAAGAACGAAGTAAGGCAAGAGGATTTTCCCAATATTGTGACTTGTCTTGAGAGATATTGTACCAGATGAGATCTAAACTTAGAGGGAGCAATTAGATCAACAAGCTTGAAGTGGATGTAGAGATGGTTTCTCTCAATGAAGTAATTGATGAATAAGAAGTGTACATAGATCCACCTCAGGGATTTCATGTTAGAAAATTATATATTACGGAGCAATGGAACACATAAAATATTGTAGAAATATAAACACAGAAAACGCATAAAACAAGAGAGACACAGATATACATGGTTCACCCAGTTTAGGCTACGTCCACCTCGAACAACCAATCCGTCCTTTCTATTATCCAGCAAAATGAAGAGACACAACCTACAGCAAATTCGCTATAATATCCTCTGTTTTCTCTCACAGTCTCACCTCTCTGTTTTCCGCTCACACATCTAGAATACACATCTATCACAGCCTCAAATACAATGCCCTCATACAAAGAGAGGGGTTGCCTTCTAGGGCACAAAACCCTAAACTAAACATAAGTTCTACCATCAGATCATCTGCCTAATGAACGACCTAGATTGACTAGAAATTACTATACTTTTACAAGGAAAATTTACATCTGTTTTTAGCTTCAGGGGCGCTGCCCCCGAGCCCCGCCGACCGCTGGCCCCAGACCCCCAGCTGGGACAGTCCCTGCCCCCCCTTTCATGGAGGGTGTACAAATTCTTGGGGTATACATTTGGCTGAACAAAGACCTCTGAACAACATGCTCCACACACAACAATCTCCCACTTGGAGAATGATTGTAGCAACTCCACCGCTGCTTCATTTGCTGGACAATGACTCCTCTTTTGGACCTGGCCGTTTCTCATCTTCATCGTCACCCTTGAAGACCAATTGAAACTGAGCATGTTCTCAATTTCTCCCTGGTTACAACTTTTGTTAGCATATCTGCAGGATTCTGGCTAGTGTGTATCTTTTCCAGCTTCAACTGTCCATCTTCCAACACTGATCATATGAAATGGTACTTGAGCTGTATGTGTTTAGTCCTGGAATGAAATGCTGAGTGCTTTGCAAGATGAATGGCACTTTGGCTATCACTGTATAACGTGCCCTTATCATGCTCCTTACCCAATTCACCCATAAATATTTGTAACCAAATCATTTCTTTACTAGCCTCTGTAGCAGCAACATACTCTGTCTTTGTTGAAAGTGCACAAACTTTGGATTTTTGAACCCCAACTACAGCCAACTTCAAGCAATGGCATTCTATGGCTTGAGACTCGAGTATGCCTTGGAAGGTAGCTCGAATTACATAGCATGGAAAGATAGAATGGAGGCTATATTAGAAGACAATGGCTTGAAGGAATTCATTGATCAAGAAATTCCATAGCCAGCTTCTACTAATGCACAAGAGTTGGCTTAGTGGAAGAAGTGTGTGGAAAAGGTGAGACAGATCATCCTTGAGGGAGTTCGAGACCATATTGTCTCGAGTCTCCATGGGAAGGATACTCCATTTTCAATGTAGAATACATTGAAGGACCTCTACCAGAACAGTAGCAACCAAAGGAAATTGGCGCTCAAGGATAAGCTTCGAAGAATCAAGATGGAGAAGGGCGATATTAT
This sequence comes from Pinus taeda, assembly GCA_000404065.3. Classification (NCBI taxonomy): domain Eukaryota; kingdom Viridiplantae; phylum Streptophyta; class Pinopsida; order Pinales; family Pinaceae; genus Pinus; species Pinus taeda. The sequence goes on from APFE030242381.1 coordinate 21,594, forward strand.
TTCCACATATATGAACAAGCTCACCACCTGCAGAGATGATCTTGGCAGTGTGGGAATAACTAATGTCGATGATGATATGGTGAGCCTCGCTCTCCTTGGCCTTCCAAAGAGTTGGAATAACTACCAGGACTCTCTGAATGGAAGAGAGAAACTGTCAGATTGGGAACGGTTGTTGTCAGATCTTATGCAGGAGGAGATTAGGAGGAGCACACTAGATGGTTCTTCATCCAAGCATGATGATGAAGAAAATCTAGCCTTAGCAAGTAAGGCAAGAAAAGGGAAGGGGAAGGCTTCCCATTTCAAATCGAATTCTTCTCATGGAGGAAAGAAGGGTGACATGTCTAAAGTAAGATGCTTTAATTGTCATAATATGGTACATTATGCGACTAATTTCCCATCGAAGAAGTCCAAGAAGGGATCCTTAGAAGGATCAGAAGGTGAGGCATTAGCCTCTCAGTTCGAAATGGACTTTACCATCATCACATGCATGGTGTCATCAATGATGGGTTGTGTCTGGTATCTTGACAGTTGAGCCTCATTCCACATGGCCAGTGATAAAATTTTATTTGGTGCCTTGGAGGAGAAAGACCTCAAGATGTGTATAGAGATGTGTGATGATGGAAGGTATAATGTTTCAGGAGTGGGCACAGTTTCTTTTCAAAGGGAGCATGAAGCTCCTCTCACCTTGATATATGTGATGTATGTTCCTGGATTGAAGAAGAACTTGGTATCAGTCGTGATGTTGGAGGAAAAAGGCTACGATGTTATCTTCAGTAAAGGAAATGCGTTCCTAAGACACATAGCCACGGGTCAGACCAAAAGGATAGGGATTCGGGTGAAGAATCTCTATAAACTAGAGGTAGATGATTGTGCAGCATTCAGTACGAAAGCAGAATTGGTGCAAAACCAAGACATTGGCAAGTTGTGGCATAGGCGGTTGGGCCATTTGCATAATGGGGCTTTGAATATAATGTAGCAAATATCTACAAGACTTCCCAAAGGTAAACTTGAGCAAGATGACACATGCAAAGGTTGTACCTTGGGAAAGTACACCAAGTCTTCCTTTCATGAACGAGACAGTCAAGCAGAGGCTATCTTAGAGCGAGTTCATACTGATTTCTGTGGACCATTCTTGATGAAATCCACAATGAAGCAAAGGAATTATGTGATTTTCGTTGATGATTATTCTCATAAATGTTGGATTTATTTCATGCAGAAGAAGGACCAAACTTTCACAAAGTTTTGTGAATTCAAAGCTTTGGTCGAGAAAGAGTCAGGGAAGAAGATCAAGATCTCGAGAAGTGACAACGATGGAGAATATGTCTCTTAAGAGTTTAAGGACTTATTTGTAGTGGAAGAAATTAAGTGAGAGTTCACAACACCTCATAACCCACAGCATAATGGTGTGGCTGAGAGGAAGAACAAAACTATTGTAGGGGCAGCACGGGCAATGCTGCATGACCAAGGCCTACCACTTCACTTGTGGGCTAAGGCATGCAACAGAACGGTCTATTTGCATAATAGAAGCCTGCATCGCATACTTGGGATGGAGACACCAGAGGAGGCTTTCTCTGGTAAGAGACCAAATGTGGGTCACTTCAGGATCTTTGGCTCATTAGTATATTTCCATGTGAAAAAGGATGCATGGAAGAAGCTTGAGCCAACAACAGAGTTGGGAATACTTGTGGGGTACACTGAGACACCTAACAACTATTGGGTGTACTTGAGAGGGAGCTCCAACTATAGGCTGTGGAGGAACTATTGGTTCCTAAGGAGGAGGAGCCTCAGACTGATGGGGAGTAGCCACATGTAGAGGTTCCAGGAGTGGAGACATCCACTCAAGTAGAGTCTTCCAGAGATGGATGAAAGTGCATAAGAGAAGCTGACAGATTGTTGGAGTATGCGAGAGAGAATGTGGGAGCACCATATTCTTAGTGCAGATAGAGGAGGTCACCTGAGAGGTACACTGGATACATGGCCCATGCTAGGGAATGTGTTGAGACCGAGCCATCTTCCTTTGAGGAAGCAATGCAGCAGGTGATTTGGTTTGATGCTTTGGTGGAGGAGTATGACTCCATAGTTCGTAACAATGTTTGGGACGTGGTTCTGAGACTGGTGAACAAGTCAGTTGTGAGTTCTTGTTGGCTTTACAAGGTAAAGCAAGTTGCTGACGATGGGAGGATCATGTTGCTGTAGTATATTTTGATAGAGGAGCAAGATGCTAACATTTTGAAAAAGGCATTGTCAAAGTGTAAATTCGGGTTCCATAGAGACAGGATCGCGGTGGCAAATAATCCCTTTATTGTTGAGAGGGAGTGTTGAAATATGGCAACAAGAATATTCCAATTTAATTTTTCCTTGAATTAAATTGTGAATTAAAATCAAATTTAGTCTTAATAGCTACTTGGAAATAATTAAAAAATTAATTTAAAATTAATTAGTTGGAGAAATTCAAGTTAGAAGTCCTTCTAAACTCATGCAAGAGTTATTCCTTAAATTAAGGCGATAAGGTTGAGTTATATTTGAGTTGTAATTAGTTAACTCATTTTACTGAGTTAAGTCCAGTTAAATTAGTTCCAAACTGTTTGAGGAACTAATAGTGAGTTAACAGTCAGTTGATGCATGCATGCACTCAACTAGTGCTACTCCAGCTAACTGAAGATTCCCTCATCAAAAACTCATGCACGTCTATTCTAAGAAAGACCTAGTTGAGATTAAAGTCAAGGACAATGTACAAATAGTTGCATGTGTTTTCTCATGGAGAAAACTCATGCATGCAATCAAGGATTTATCCTTGAGGATTGCGCAGTTTTGGAAGATGATCATCCTTTTGGTAGATTGGTTTTCCACTTGGTAATAGAAGATCATCCACTTGGTAAGAAAGAATCATCCACAAGGAACAACGCAAGGAAATAGGAGCTTGGAGGGTAGAGAGGAAGGCTGGAGAGCAGCCAAGATTGCTTGTGAGCATCTGTGAGGATTGTACTCAGAGCTGGCTAGCTGTGAGAGCTAAGGCTTTGTATAATTCCTATGTATTTCCACCATGTATGATAATACAATAGTGTGGGGTTTTTAGCTGTGGCTTTCCCCAAAGTATTTTCATGTGTATTGTGCCATTGATTCTTATCCTTCTGGTTATATTGTTCCGCTCGATATTTAAGCTTCCGCAAATTGATAGTAGAAGTAGGTTATAGTATTCTGCTTTGATTTATATTGCATTATCGGGTTAACCTACACAGATTTTATACATGGTATCAGAGCTGGATTTGTAGAAATTTTCTACAATATTCTTATAAAGTCTCTTTCTAGAGGGAAGTTTGTGTACTTTTGGGACAAGATTGAGCTTGTGGAGAATACCTCTCTTATTGAAAGGGAGATCTGATGGGACACCATTATGAATGGAAATTCTCCCTATGTCTTCAAAACCTCGGTTGGAGAATGGTTTGATATTATCCCTATGTCATTATGAACTTGACTGGAGAATTTATCCTTGTGTCATTATGACCTTTGTTTGAGAATGGTTTCACAGATTATATAGCATCCTAGACTAGCATTCTTCCTCTGTCTTTACGACCTTAGTTGAATAATGTTTTGACATACTAACATTCTTCCTGTGTCACTTTGACCTTGGATGGAGGATGATATAGTAGAAGGCATTCTCCTCGTGTCACTTTTAACCTAGTTTGATGAATGGTCCGACAAAGGATATTCCCCATGTGTAAATTTGACCTTGTTTGGAGAATAGACCTAGAGGCAGCTGGGATAAGCAGGAGCCTCCCACCATCATGTCTAGATCTCTTTCTAGAGTGAGCTTGTTTATCATTTATGAGACCTCTAGTGTTTCACTTAGACTATGTCTATAGTTGTTTGATGATCAACCCTGATTATGTCGATGTCGGTGATTATGATATTGATGATGATGCTTATCTTAATATTGATCCTTCCTTATATAATTTTCAAAATGAGAACATCTTGATAGTCATTATGAATACCTCCCCAGTTAAGAGGGAGTATTGAATTTTGTAACTATGGTTGATCATCATCATGTATATTTTCATCATTTATGTATTTATTAAAGTATGTTCTTCATGCTTAAAAGAAAATTTTATTGTTATATTTTTCAAAAGAAAAATTTGAAGGCATGTTCTTCATGATCTTCTCAAAAAGAAAAATTTGATATTTAAATTTCTTTTTATGGCTCCACAAGAAGACCAAGTCGACCCTCCTCCCTGTCAAGTCAGCTCAACCCTAAAAAGGAAACTATTTGGCCCCCAAATAAGACTATAAGTGTGTCATTTGACCTCCCTCGAAGAGGTAATTCACTTAGCATCACTTAAAGTATATTTTTTCTCCCTCAAGTAAAGAAAGAAAGAAGAAGAAGGTCAAATACTAGAAGGAAGTCAAATGAGAGAGAAGACCTCACACGTGTGAAACATTATCTTTGTTACTATTCGCACACATGATAGAATAGTATGAATTTTTATGTGGGTAAATTTTGTGGTGAAGTTTGAGTTTTCTATGGAAGAGAGAGGTCGAAATAGCAGACCTGATTCCAGACCTTGACCAAGCTTGATTGAACCTTCAAGTAGATATTTTTGGAGGGTTAACTTGGTTTCTTGTTGGATTGTTGAGTTTTTCTTCTTACTAGTTAGTGTGTTTATCATCTTGACTTGGATGTCTCTCTTGTTGAATTGATTATATAAGGAAAGGATTGCTAGGCTTTTTCCCCATATGGGTTTTCCCAGGGTAAACTCTTGTGTTCCTGTGTGGTTGTCTCTTTATAATCCTCTCGCAATTTGTTATATTGCTGAAGTTTTTTGTGTAATTGTTTTATGATGAATGTAAGAAAAGATAAATCTAAGAGAAGCATAACAATTATCAACTTAGAGGATTATTGAAACATCAACAAGTACAACCAATTTGCTAAAATTAGGAGATCATTATCTCTACAAATCCTCTCACGACTCTCTACTGGATTTGATAGGCGAGACTTATCAAAATTTCCATGATTCTTCTCCATAAAATGTACTTGAATAATTGATCCGAGTTGACTCAACTTCCATATTTAACCAAATTCTTTGCTTCCGTGATGTAGTTAGAATTGCATTTTATAAAACCATAAATGAACATATATGCATACTTAAGAAAATGGAAACAGAATGATGATCAACACATCATAAACAAGAGACATTAATAACGGAGTTCGTCCAGTGTGGACTACGTCTTCGAGCCCGGTGTCAAGATGGAGTTGGTTGCTTCATTCAGTGCTAGAAATGGTGAAGATGTACATGGACTATGTTTTTTTCCATACAAGGACATGTTCCCTCTACATGAGTGGCAAAGTCTCTCCACAAGATGTTCCACTACAGGAACTATCACTCACAATAGACCTCCTATCAGCATAACATAATATTACACATGGTGACAATGAGCATCCCGCCATCATGGCATCAAATGGATTTCAACCAAAACACCCATGGTGATAATGAGTATTCCGCCATCATGGGAACAAAGGGAGCTCAATCAAAACATACATAACAATCCATGATGAATACATCTCACATGAAAGAGACACAAAGATTCTGCATCATACATCAAGAAGGAATCGAAACAACATAGTACATCTCATAGCAAATGATCAAAGAAGTACATGACAACAACACTTCAGATACCTCAACTATGCTGCTGGTTGAAGAATAGAATACTCAGTTTCTAGATCTGAATGCACCATTGAAATCGAGGTGTCAAATGGTATAAAATCGACTGTCGACACTCGAAAATCTAACACCTTCGCTCCAATCTAGAAAATGGTCGAAAAATAGAAGACTCAGCTACAAAAAATGACTTCACTACTGAATTTCTGTTGTCGAGAGGGGTAAAATCGACTATCCATTTTCTAAATTTCAACACCGGCAAAATTTGGGCCTGTAAAAATCTTTTATATTCTTGTGTGATTCTCCAAAGATTGCCTCCTTTGGTTTGACTAGAGATATGCAACTCAATTCAAAAAATTTATCTTGCCACTGAGATCCTTGTGAAATCCTAAGAAGAATGAGTATAAAGTTGGTTGCATTCTAGATCTGGGAAATTTTAGCCTCCAAGGAATCTAGAAGATTCCCTCAAGATTCTAGAAGATTCTCCTCCACTGGAAATATGCAAATCCACTGCTTAAAAGGCAAATCTGACCTCGCCATTGTGTTCCCTGCGAAAATCTAAGAAAAATTATTGTAAACTTGATTACATTCTGACAAAATGATTTTTTACCTCCCAAGGAATCTTTTTAACATCTTAAGGTTCTCTGCAAAAAATATATCTCGAAAAACATGCCATCATGGTTTCGCCTTCTAGAACCGTAAATCATGATTCCACCTATATGAAACATTGCCCCTACATGGTTCCACTATTCTAGGTTCCGCTCCTCTCTCGGTTCTCAAATCGCTCCTCCCTACAAAAGAATTGAAGGCTTATATGGTGTTCGTGGCCGGAGCTAACAATGGTTGAGTCCGTGGCTCATTGGTGGCGGAGGTGTTTAGGAGGGTGGAGGTTGCGGTTTGGAATCCCTGCCTCTCCAAAAAAATGGCACGTTATTGTTTCATATATTGTTGTTTTGTTTTTTTTAAGTGTGGTTTGTTATGACCAGTTGTGGTGGTGTGGGCGCCCGAGCAGTGGGCCGATCGTTCCAGCCGTGCGGGTTCAAACCCCGCCACCCACAGATCATGTAACAAGTGAAAACATGTGGGGGTGTGGGTCGGGTCCACAGGAGGTGGTCCGCCCACCCCACTATATATTTTTGATATATGATAATGCAAGTATGGTGGTTGGGGGGTCCGGCGGGGTCATGGCCGCTGACCCTTTTTTTAATATTAATGTTTTTATAACATTGCATGACCATTGCAGTTGGGGCTGGCGGGGTTGGTGGCCCACCACCTCACCATTTATTTTAATTTTTTATGGATTATAGAGTAGGTGTTTGTTTTTGCCGACTATAGGGGTTATTAGCAAAATTAACCATCCCACAATTTCGCCCGCTCTCGGAAGCCAGATTCCATGTCCCAGACTCTATCAATTTGTAGGACCATTAAACCTAGCCCACTACTAAACTTTGATCGCAACTTTGACTGACTCTATCTCCTCCATACGAGCTCGATTTGAGTGTCATTCACATTGTTGGAAGCAAGATGATGAGCACTTTGATCTGGTGCTGGTTTGGAAGCAATCTGACCACTTTTAATTTTGACCCTTTCTTAGCCCCCTTGGTTTTATGAATTTGTTTGAAGCCACCTGGATCAATCCTCCCCACTAAGGAGCTTTTGGTCCTCCAAAAGCATGAAAAATAATTTTCCACTTCTTTGTACCTTGTCTGCACTTACAAGTGTCTAAGAAGTCACCCTTCCTTCTCCTTCACCTTTGTCCTTCGGAGCCATAAGTGGTGAGCCGACACATGTATCCCTTGCAAACCTATAATACAATTCTGCAAATTACATGCTTAATTTATATGACCAACTAAGGACCCAAGCATTCCATACTTGCCATGAATTTATAACACATACTCGGTGGTGAATTTTACATCATAGTGGAAACAATACCCCAGCTATGAAAACAAGGTTGAAATATCATTGTTGCTTCAACAAGTGATGGAAAACACATCATCACTGCAATGCATGACTTACAAAAATAAGGCCAGACACTATTGTTACTTTAACAAGTGAAGGAAACACATTAGTTTCACAGTTTAAAATGCAACACAAAATAAGTCCATACATCATTGTTACTGCGACAAGTGATGTAAAAAAAATCATCACTTTTACAGTTTAAAATGCAACACATGATTGGAAAAAATAAGACCATGACATTCTACCACACCTATACGAACCATATCTCACTTATCAAAGTGAATGGGTCATTTCCTTGTGGCGCATTCGTTGTTCAAACAATTGTTTCACCTGGTTCATGCACAGATGCTTTGTCCTTACGACGCTGTTCTAGATGGACCCTCCAACATGTGGCCCTTTGATGACCACTTCTGTTGCAATGACTACAATAAGTATTCTTCCTCCAGATCTGCTTTATCTTCTTCTTTTCCTACTATTGAGAGGGCCTTTCATGTCTCATCCTTTTTCAAGCTGCCATTCTCTTCCAACACTCATCAAATACATGGTTATGTAAGCCACAAAAAGTACATGTTTTACGATGCCATGTTTTATGTTCATCATTAACAACATGATTGTAATCGAAATGAACATTCGAATATTGAGACTTGTTATACCTTTCCTTGTTGTCTCTGGTGTAAGTATGGTAATGAGAGCTTGCCTTAGCTCTTTCCCTGCAATGGGCATTGCCATGGGATGATGGTGATGTGTTCCCATCATTATCTTTCCTCTACAATTTAAACAATGTCTCAGAAGCATCTAACACCTTCGAGAATTCTCCTTTGGTGTATCCCAAGCCTGCAAATCGAGGTCTCTGCACAACCTCCAATGGCTAAGTAATGCCTTGGCTATTAGCACCAAGTTCTTCTTCTTCCTTGTACTTCATTTTGGTAAGTTGCCTCATGTTTGTCCCTGTAATTGATATCTCCACACTTCCAACAAAAATTATACTATGTGAAGATGAAACTGAAGGGAAATCAACATATTTTATCTCCATTGTCGAGTTTGAAAGAACTGATGAGGGCTTCTCATCATCTGTTGTTGGTGGTTCGTTGGATGTCTTGGCGCATTCCCCAACTTCCTTCCCGAAATACCCAAGTCTTGCCTGACGGAATAATTCCTCTACTTTGATGGGGTTGAAAATTCCTTGACCATTAATTCCCAAGCCTTTTCCTTCACACCCCATTCTTTTCAATATTTTGAAGCCAATTCCTGTGGTATGATTTTGACAAATAGCGAAATCATCATCAAGACACATATATGAAGTCAGAGAATTACTTTTTACCTCACAGGGGTCACGCTGCAACTTGTCCAAGGCCTCATCCTTAGCTTGCAGCTCTCGTAGCAACCTCCATTTCTCCTCTTTCTCTTCTCGTAGAAGCATCTTTGATTTAGTGTTATCTGCTTGAAGACTTTGGTTATTGTGCTTCAATGCTTCTAGGGCCTCTTTCGTGGCTTGCAACTGAAGCTCCAATTGTTGCTTTTCCTCTGTCTCTTCTTGTAGAGCTTCATACTTTATGTCCATGTTTTTGGAAACTATGAGCATGGTCTCGTACATCTCTTTTTCATCCTCCATTGTTGTACATTCCATTGTTCATGCTCGCAATTGACATCCACGCGAAGACTGTTCTGATACCAAACTTGATATGAGTTGACTCAACGTCTAGATCTAACCAAGATCTTTTGCTTCTGTGATGTAGTTAGAATTGCATTTTATAAAAGCATAAATGAACATATATTCATGCTTAATCAAATGGAAACATAATGATGGTCAGAAAATCATAAACAAGAGACATTGATAACAGAGTTCGTCTAGTGTGGACTACGTCTCTAGACCTAGTGTCAAGATGGTGTTGGCCGCTTCATTCAATGTTGGAAATGGTGAAGATGTGCATGGACTATGTTTTCTATCATACAAGGACATGTGCCCTCTACATGAGTGGCAAAGTCTCTCCGCGAGAAGTTTTGCTACTAGAACTATCACTCACAATAGACCTACTATCAGCGTGACATAATCTTACACATGGTGACTGTTATCACCAAATTAGGTCCCTGATAGGCTGCTGATCAGACTATCTCGGCGTAACTATTTCAAACCAATCTTTTAGCTAAGGCTTAGCCTCCTCAGCCTGAGAGGGCTCTCTTAAAGGATTAATGGTATTGATTGATGATAATATAGATGGCTAACTCTATCTTGGTTTTGTGCGTTTGTAGGTTGAAAAGATGAAGGCTTGCTACCATTGGGCTATGGAGTCAACAAGTCAATAAATTCATTGGCAAGGTTTCTTGACATGAAAGCTGAGGCAAATGGGGTTTTCAAACAAAGATAATTCACTCAAGGAAATAGGTCATCACAATAATTCCATTACTAAAGGAAGTCAGAGCATAGGGTTATGAATTCTGAGTAATAGTAACAAAACTTACTGCTAGTAATTCAAAGATAGTCTACTAACAAAATGTAGAAGATACATGGTTGTGAATTCCGAGTAATAGCAATGAGATCTAAAACTGCAAAAAGACACAGTCATCTCATTTCTAAAGGAAGTCAGAGCACATAGTTGTGAATTCTAAGTAATAGAAATGAGATCTACTACAAATGATTCAAAGTAACATATAAATCAAGACAACATTAGCCCCATGAGAACTCAGATCTGTTCAGGAAAACCTCTGTGCATTACTCATTATAGTTCATAGCATAAAGTAGCAGCTAGGCCAAAAAGTCTTCAACATCTTTGCTAATTCGACCTCTTTCTCTATATATAGCATTTACAATTAATATTCCATTATCCCTCATCAAGAGAATTCAAATTTTCCATTAGTGACACCTATTGACACTTAAAACTAACTATTAAATGCAAATGACACCTAACTAGCAGTCCTAGAGACCTAATACAACTAGGAGTGTAACCCCTTATCATGATTACAACAACCTTATCTAAGCATTTAAATCATTCTTTACAACTTTCAACCTCAAGAAGTCGAATTTGATGACGCCTCCCACGTGGTCATCTGACTGCTGAAGACAAACCTTAGAAATTAGGGAACATGTTTCCCTGTTTTTAGGTTTAGGATCCCTGAAAATGGCACGTGGGACAGAGCCATTATCTCCTCCTCCATGACACATTTTTCGAAACTGAAGGAGGTTTTTGTAGTCCATGATGTCTAGAACAAAAACCTCTCTTGGTTATTCAAAATAATTCTCCAGCTGTCCAGAATGTGTCTTTGAAAAACAGGTGTAAAACAGAGAAATATGCTTGTGAAAAACTGCACCTACAACAGTTTCGTAGCGCAAGTTTGGTCCTTCATTTCTCCCAGATAATAATGGATTTGAAGAAAGTGGAAGAGGTTTTTGTACTTCAGTATCTTAGGAATGAAAATGTCTTTCACTTTTCAGAGATGAGTTTTCAACCGCTCAGAAACTCTTCTAGAAGTTGACTGGTAAAAACAAGAAGACAATTCGGCTGATAAGTTGATATAAAGTTTGGAGTTCAAAAATGTCTCTCCTCTACTTGTTTTTCCCTTGATGAATGTTGAAACCTTTTAAATGATCCTTTTTAGAGGTTCCCCTTCAAGAAGATTTTCCTTTATCTTTCAACATTGGTCCATGAAATCATAATGTGTAGCTACAATAGTTTCGTAGTGCACTACGAAACTGCTGTGTAATTTTAAAAACACAACTTGAGGCCAAAAATTCAACTCTCTTGATCTTTCCTTTGCTTGAAATGGCCTTTCCATCTGCCATTAAGTTGTTCAAAATTGTTGTGTGATTTCTTTTAGCTAACTTGCTCCTGGTTATTCTTCTTTGTACCGTTTCACCTGTGAATTGTTCTTGTATCTTTTCTTTGATCTGACCTTTCCCTTTTTTAGCCTGCTAGGGTGTGTCTTGAATTAATAATGGTCTTGTGGGCTCCTTTCTTTTTGTATACTCCTCCATCGAATTCCTGCAACGTGAATATTAAAGAAGTCTGCACCATCTCAATTTCGATCACTGCCTCACTTGCAATGGATAAGGAAAGCTGCCTCGCTTGCAATAGATAAGGAAAGCTGCCTCGCTTGCAATAGATAAGGAAAGCTACCTCACTTGCAATAGATAAGGAAAGCTGCCTCGCTTGATCTTCAAAGAATTCAAATTGAACACCTATCAATGTGCTCTTCATGCATGAACCCAAACCTAAATCATAACTGTGAATACTTGGCTCTTTTTTTAAACTTGCAACCTAAGCATACCAAGACACCTAATGACTCTAATGATGAGGATGAATGGCTGCATGTGATAGGCATGGTTCAAGGACTGACACATGGTGATGAAACATTAACGAATTTTGATGGAAAAGACAGTTAGACAAGATCTGGCACAAATCCCTGATTTCATAGCGCAACTAGTGTAAACTCTGTGTTTTGCGCTACTAAATCTCCTAGTTACGAAACTGTTTAGGTGTTTTCGTAGCGCACATAGTGTATTTTTGTGAGTTTGCACTACAAAAACTCCTAGTTGACTTCGAAATGCATGTAACTTTTGAAACAAACTTAACACATGACACTTTGAATAAATGTGGGACCAATGGTGGGTAAAACAAGATTGTTGACCATATTTAACAAGGGGAACAAGACTCATAGGACCTAGACACTAAAGAAAACATGAAAAAACTAAACCCGAACTAACACCTAACCTTTACAATGAAACTGATTTGAAAAAAAATTGAAATTTTTTCTTAAGTGATAACAGTGACAATGAGTATCCTGCCATCATGGCATCAAAGGGATCTCAACCAAAACACCCATGGTGACAATGAGTATCCCACCATCATGGCAACAAATGGATCTCAATCAAAACATACATAACAATCCATGATGAATACATATCACATGAAATAGGCACAAAGCATCTACATCATACATCAAGCAAGAATTGAAACACCATAGTACATCTCACAACAAATGATCAAAGAAGTACATGACAATAACACTTCATGTACCTCAACTATGATTCTAGTTGAAGAATAGAATACTTAATTGCTGGATTTGAATGCACCATCGAAATCGGGGCATCAAATGACATAGAATTGACTATCCACAATTTGAAATCTGACATTATTGCTCCAATATGGAAAATGGTCAAAACATAGAAGGCTCATATGCAAAAACTGAATGCACCACTGAATTTCTGTCGTCGAGAGGTGTAAAATTGACTATCCATTTTCTGAATTCCGACTCCGGCAAAATCTAGGTATGTAGGAATCTTTTAGATTCCCTCGCGATTCTCCAAAGATTCCCTCCCCTAGGTTGACTGGAGATCTGCAACTCAAATCAAAAAATTGATCTCGCCATTGAGAGCATTGCGAAATTTTGAGAAGAATGATTATAAGGTTGGTTGCATTCTGGATATAGGAAATTTCAGCCTCCAAGGAATCTGGAATATTCCCTCAAGATTCTAGAAGATTCTCCCCCACTGGGAATCTACAAATCCACTACTAAAAAGGAAAATCTGACCTTTCCATTACGTTCCTTGCGAAAATTTGAGAAAAATAACTGTAAACTTGATTACGTTCTGACAAAATGAATTTTTACCTCCCAAGGAATCTTTTTAGCATCTTAAGGTTTTCTGCAAAAATTATATCTCGAAAAGCATGCCATCATCGTTCCACCTTCTGGAACTCCAAATCATGGTTCTTCCTGTCTGGAACACTGCCTCTGCATGCTTCCGCTATTCTAGGTTCCACTCCTCTCTTGGTTTTAAAATCCGCTCCTCCCATGCAAAAGAATTGAAGGCTTATATGGTGTTCATGGGTGGAGCTAACAAGGATTGAGCCCGTGGCTCATTGGTATTGGAGGCATTAGGAGGGAAGAGGTTGCGGTTTTGAATCCCTGACTCTCCAAAAAAATTGGCACAGTATAGTTTCATATATCGTTGTTTTGTTTTTTTAAGTGCTATTTGTTATGACCAGTTGCAGTGGTGTGGACGCTTGAGCGATGGACCGACTGTTCCGGCTGGGCTGGTTCAAAACCTGTCACCCATATATCAGGTAACAAGTGGCAACAGGTGCAGGTGTGGTGGCCCGTCCACCCCAATATATATGTTTGATATATAATAATGCAAGGAATGGTGGTTGAGCGGTCCGACTGGGTCATGGCCGCTGACCCTTTTTTTAATATTAATTTTTTTATAACATTGCAGTTGGGGGTGGCGGGGTTGGTGGCCCGCCACCTCACCATTTAATTTTGTTTTTGTTTTTTATGCATTATAGAGTAGGTTTTTCTTTTGGCTGACTATAGGGGTTATTAGAAAAATTAACCTTCCCACAATTTCGCCTGCTCTCGGGAACCAGATTCCATGTCCCGGAATTGGTCAATTTGTAGGACCATTAAACCTCGCCCATTCCCAACTTTGACTGACTCTATCTCCTTCATACGATCTCGGATTTGAGTTTCATTCAGACTGTTGAAATCAGGGCGACAAGCATTTCAATCTAGGGCTAGTTTGGGAGAAATCTGACCACTTTGAATTTTGACCCTTTTTAAGCCCCCTTGGGTTTCTGCATGTGCCTAGAGCCACCTGGATCAATAATGATCTCAAATATTCCTCAAATATTCAAGAGTTTGAAGGCAAAATATGACTTTTCTAAAGCCTTCAAATATGCATATAAACATCACAAAACTTCTCCAAATTTTAGATATAGGTAAATATGTGTTATTTTTTTAATATTTAACCATAAATTCCTTCAAATTACTAAAATAAATGCTTTGGAAAATAATATCTCTGACCCATATATAATGATGGAAATGGTCTTAATGTAAGGTTATGGAGGTGCGGAATATGGTAAAAATTGAAGGAAAGTAAAAGAAAAGAGAGTGAAAAGGATGACATTTTGGAGAGCCAACATTTCCCCCCAACTGAAGATGTTGCATGTCCACATGCAACTTTGCATTGATTTTCATTGAATATAGATTTATTGTCTCTTTTTTTGGTATCCTTTTGTGGAGTGAAAGATAAATTAATTTTGTGACTTTGAGATACTCTCCAAGACTTGCACAATCTTCTTCAATTATTTCTTTTTCTTAAGAGATTTTTGCGGAGAGTGATCAAGAGATCAATATTTAGCTCAAAAATCAAAGTGCTCAGAATCGCTCAAAACTTGAATGACCACATTTGTCTTGGCAATATGATCCCAAACACAACTCGCTTCACTAAGAAAGCAGCTCGTATGAGAAAGATATCGTGTTCTCCCTGTTTTGCCAAATGAAGGAATTTTGAAAAGAAAAACAACAGTCACTGCACAATAAGCAGTTCATACTACTAACATGGTAGGTGACTGTCTAGGTCAAAGGTTTGGTCAATGGCCAGTGAGGTCACACCAAGTGGCACATTTTGATTGGTATATGGTTTGATGAGTTGGATTGATTTCATTGGACATGGGAGGACCAATGAGAAGGAGACATGTGGCAAGCCCAAAGGAGTCCATGTGTCTCTCCCCAAAGGCTTGGCAGAATCAACGCACAATGGAAAATTTTTATGGAAAGTTGGCGAGGTCGCACCCGCGACCTCGCCCGCAAAAATCCAACGTCTTACCATTATTCCATTTCATTAGTTCTTAACATACTATGCTTGCAGTTTGTATTTTTTATGTTAATACTTGGCGATTAGGGGAGGAGAGGACCAACCCCCTCCACATGTGACCACACCACGAAACCAGAGGCCAAAGGTTAGCTCTAATCACGTGATTTATGTGCTAACTGGAGATTAGTGGTTTTATCCATTAATTAAAGAGCAGTTAACTTGGCGTATCTTTTTGCAGGTCCGATAAATTCAGACTTTCTCCAAATTTGGTGGGATTAACTGGAGTTCTCTAGTTTTGGTGGAGTTTTCCTAAGGGAAACTGAAGAGGCGATACCTTTTTCAATTTTTGACCAATTTGGGCTCATAAAAAATCATTCCTATATGATTTTGATGGTTTGAGCACATTGAAGCAGGTTTCAGGAGCAATAAAGCATTTTAAACATCACTTTTTTCCATTTTGAGCTAATACAGAGGCCTAAGCCATCGAAGATGGACCAAGGAGATGTAGCCCAGGAGGGGTGAACTCCTTCATCAAAACACTGTGTTAAGTGTTCATTTTTATGGTTTGTTGTATATTTATTTGCTGTTGTTCGACACTTTATTTACATGTTAGTTTGCTCATGAATTTGACATAAAAATTGACAAATTTACCTATTACATTCACAAACACCACAAAGGAAACCTATGCATATAAAGCAAATGATGAGAAATTGTTTTTAATTTTGAAGTTGAAATTAGCACACCAAAACTAACATTCAACAATAGATCAAGTTGTTATCAGAGAAAAGGTTATTTTCTTGATTGCTTGAGTTTTGTACAAGTAGTGTTTTAATGGTTGCAAATTTGTGATGCTTACAAGGTTAAAGTTGCAGAGAGGAGAAGGGAAACTATTGGTTGAAAATCTTGAGGTAATGCCCAGAAGAAGGAGAGCCACAAGGCCAAAATCTCCACCCAAAGTTTCAATCCCAGCTGCACTTGAAGCACCCAAAGTTTTACCTTAAGTTGAGATTGAGGAGGTACAAGAAGTACCAGAAGTTGAGCTTGAATCCAAAGCCATCATGTCTGGAGCAAGAGAGTCTAAAAGACTTTCAGAAGAGGAAGCATTCAAGAAATCTTTCTATGACTTAACTGACATGGTAAGAGTCCTCTATGAAGATAGGAATACTAGAATGACTGGAGAGAGTTCTAAGCCCCCACATGGAGAGGGAAGTTCAAAAGATAAGAAAGGATGAAAAGAAGGATTCAAAGGGTAATGGAGGAAATCCTCCTCCATCTTCACCATATTCATCATCCTCATCATCACAAACAACAATATCTTCCACTTCCACCACAAAAACTGTTCATACTCATTCATAAACCCCGAAAGGAAAAACTCACTTACTCAAATTGGACATTAAGTTTGAACTTCCCATGTACAATGGTGAGGTAAATGTAGAGAAGTTAGACAATTGGATTTGACAATTGGAGGTTTATTGCAGAATTCATAACCTTCAAGAAGATGACATAAAAATCTAGTTGGCTTCATTGAGGCTAAAAGGAGTAGCACTAGTTTGGTGGGAAGCAAAGACTCAAGAGGAAATGCAAATTCATGGTAAGATATCCATTTCTTGGGTTGAATTTGTTTCTTCAATTAAAAGATGGTTTTATCCTTTAGCCTACATGAAAAAATCCATTATGAGTTGGCAAAATTTTTGGCAACTCAAGGGCCAAACAGTTCAAGACTATACTCAAGAGTTTAGGAAAAGGGCTTTGTTGTTAGGAGCAAACTTGAATTCCCAAGATACACTATTGAAATACATTGGAGGTTTAAATTCCTACTTAAAAAACACTATCCTTATGTTCAATCCAAAAAATTTAGATGAGGTATGTGTGCAAACCACACACCTTGAAGCAAGAGGAAAGAACATTCAGAAAGAGGGTAGTAAGAAGAATTCATTCAAGGGTAAGGAGAAAGAGAAGGGTGGAAAATGGAAAGGAAAGAAAAATGAAAGTGTAAAGAAAGAAGGGGATAAAATTACATGCAAACATTGTTCCAAATAGGGGCATGATGAAGCCCACTATTGGAAAGTACATCCCGAACTAAGGCCTAAGAAACCAAACAATAAGGGGAAACAAAAGATGACCTCTAGCACACAACATGATCTTAGATCTGATTCTGGTGACGAGAACAAGATTTAAGCCATGGTCACAAAGGTAAAAGAAGCTATAGAAAGCACTAGTTCCTCACATAGTCACAACGACATTCCAAATGAAGAATCAAGGATAGAGTTGTTCCATGTAAGGGCAATTTCAAATCATACAAAGATTGATGCATTATTTTATAGTGGGTCACAATCGAACTTAATTTTAGAAGACCTGGTCAAAAATATTAACCTTGAAATTGTACCTCATCATAAGCCACATCCCTTGCATTGGATAGTCAATAATGCAAATTTACATGTTACAAGGAAATGCTTATTCAAGTTTGCCATTACTGAAAAATTCATTGATGAAGTTGAGTTAGATGTAGTTCCACTTGAAATCTCAGGAATTATTTTGGGAAGCCCATATTTGTATGATAGGAAAATGGTATTTTATCACCATGAGAACAAATATCTATTGCTCAAGGATGGAGTGCAGTATATTGTGAGAGCCCATAGCAAAAAGTTAAACATTTCTTTGGTTAATGCAGAGAAGATGAAGAGACTAGTAAATGCGAGTAAAAATTTTGTGGTTCTCATTATCAAGAAAAATAATGATATAGATTATGATTCTTTTGAAGGTTGTGATGATAAGTTAAAGTCTGATTTGTTTTATGTGGTAAGCAAGCATGGCGAGATGTTTCAGGAACAAAAGGGGTTACCTCCCAAGAGGGAAATTCATCGTAAGATACAGTTGTAGCAAGATGTTCCACTTCCAAACATTGGCATGTATCAAATGTCGATCATGGAGAGCATGGAAATCAAGAAGAAAATTCAAGAATTTCTGAACAAATATATCATATGCCCATCTACTTCACCATGTGGTTCACCAATTGTTTTGGTGTCAAAGAAGGACGTGACTTGGCGCATGTGTGTGGATTTCCGTGCACTGAATAAGATAATGGTAAAAAATCATTATCCACTCCCAAGAATTTATGATTTTCTTTATCAATTGAGGTATGCAAAGTATTTCACTAAGTTATACTTACGAAGTTGTTATCATCAAGTTAAAATATTCTAAGAGGACATTTGGAAAACCACATTTAAAATTAAACAAGGATTGTTTGAGTGGCTTGTTATGCCTTTCGGTCTTACAAATTCTATAGCTTCTTTCATGAGAATTATGAATGATGTATTGAGACCATTTCTATATGATTTTGTCATTTTTTACTTAGATGATATTCTCATATTCATAAAATCCAGTGATGAACATGTCATGCATGTGAACAAAGTACTTGATGTCTTGAGAAAAGAACAATTATTTTTAAAGATGTCAAAGTGTGAATTTGATAAGACTTATATAGTGTATTTGGGACACATTGTTGGAGGAGGTGAGCTGAAGATAGACCCCTCTAAGGTTGAGGTTATTGTGAATTAGCCCAAGCCCAATACATTTATAGAGGTAAGAAGCTTTCTAGGTGCAACACAATATTGGAGGAATTTTATTGCTAATTTTTCTTCCATTGCAACTCCACTACATGCATTGACTAGTGTCAAGAAAGTCTTCCATTGGGGAGATGTATAGAAAAAAACATTTGATGCTTTAAAACAAAATATCAGTTCAACACCGATATTGGCTCTTCCGGATCTTAGATAACCATTTGAGATTCAAATGGATGTTAGTGATTACACCATGGGAGCAGTTCTCATGCAGCTTGGTAAGCCCATTTCATTTCATTCAGAAATTTTTAATGGTGATGTGACTAAATATCCCACTTATGACATAGAACTTTATGCATTGGTACAAAGTGTTAAAAAATGGAAACACTACTTGATGGGGAAGGATACCATTATCCATACTGACCATCAACCATTGCAGTACTTACAGTCATAGTCAAAGTTGCAGTAATCATGACACTTCAGATGGATGGGTTTTCTACAACAGTTTCATTTGGTTATCAAATTGAAAAATGGAATTTATAATAAGGTAGCTGATATGCTTTCTAGTCCTATTGTAAATTCATCTATTATACTCAAGCATAATTTTGTTTTACATGAAAGTTACATTGAGAAATATGCATATGATAATGACTTTCAAGATGTGTATGCAAGCTTGAGGCAAGGAAACCAAATTGAAGAGTTAGATTACCATGTACATAATAGTTTGTTGTATCACCTGGGCAAGTTACGTATTCCAAAGGGAGAAAGAAATAATATCATAAGGGAGGCGCACAGTTCATTGATTGTTGGACATTTTGATGTAGGCAAGATAATAGCGAATCTCCAAAGGTATTGTTATTGGCCACGCATGTTTGATAATGTATCTTGTTTCATTAGATGATGTTCTTTGTGTGCAATAAGTAAGCCTAACAATAGGAAATAGGATTATACACTCCACTTCCGGTACCTTCACATCCATGGAGTGTATCTCAATGGATTTTGTAGGAGGTCTTCCATCATCAAGAAGGTCATGATTACTTGTATGTAGTTGTAGACAGGGTCAGCAAGATGTGTATTCTAACTCCATGCAAAAATAAAATTACAGCTGAACAAACAACTCATCTTTTCTTTCAAACTATTTGGGTTCATTTTGGTCTTCCTACTTCCATTGTAAGTGATCGAGATTCTATATTTGTTTGGAAATTTTGGTCAAATTGTGGGACATGATGGCCACTAAGTTGAAGAAGAGTACAACCTTTCATCCGCAAACAGATGGAAAAACCGAGGTGGTCAACAGGACATTCATCTATCTTCTTAGAGGATATCGCAACAAGCATCCCAAGTTGTGGGATGAACAGTTGCATTACATATAGCATGCATACAACAGGGCAAATCATTCTTCCACAAACACATCGCCATTTGAGGCATGTTTTGGGTACTTGCCAAGATCGCCATTGGACTTCATATTTGACAAAGATGTCGATAAGGCAAGGAATTTCATTGAGAAAATTCAGTTGATACATCACACAGTGCAAGAACAGCTTGAAAATAATCAAAAGAGTTACAAGGCAAGGCATGACAAACACTGTGTCGATCATAAATTTCAAGTTGGAGATGAATTTTGGTTATATATTAGCAAAGAGAGACTTAAAGGGGAAGGTAAAAAGTTGAAGCCAATTCATTATGGTCCTTTTAAAATTCTAGAAAAAGATTAGTAACAATGCATTTGAGCTAGATTTTCCTCCTTATATGCAAATATACTCTGTTCTTAATGTCGAAAATTTGAGATTGTTTGAGCCTCCTTTGATTGATGATCAAGGAGAGCATTTTCATCTGCCATCAATAAATGATTTCTCACCATAATATCTTGATGAAATTAAGCAAGATATCATACTTGACAGAAGAACCAGAACTTCAAAGAGAGGGAATGTCAAATACCTTTGAATGGGACTCAATGGACAAAATCCTTCTAAGGAAAAATGGATGCAGATTGAGAAGGTGAGGGAGTTGTACCCTCACTTGCTAATAATTGATAGTATCTTTTGGGGTCCAAAAGGCTTCCAGTGGGGAGGAATGATCAGGTGATCAATATTTAACTCAAAAATAAAAGTGCTCAGAATCACTCAAACCCTGAACGATCGCGTCCGTCTCGGCGATACGATCCCAACACAACTTTTTCACTCAAAACAGAGCTCATATGAGAAAGATATCACATCTTGTCCGCATTTCCAAACATAGGAATTTTGAAGAAAAGTATAGTCACTGCACAATCAGTAGTCTGTACTACTGACGTGGCAAGTGACTGTGCAGGTCAAAGGTTTGGTCAATGTTCAGTGGAGTCACGCCAAGTGGCACATTTCAGTTGATATACAGTTTGATGAGTTGGCTTGATTTCATTGGACATGGGAGGACCAATGAGAAGGATACATGTGGAAAGCTCGGAGGCTGCCACATGTCCCTCCCCAAAGGCCTGGCAAAATTAGCGCACAATGGAAAAATTTATGGTAGGTCGGCAGATCGAACCCGCGACCTCATCGCACAAATCCAACGTCTTACCGTTATGCCACGTCATTAGTTCTTAACATACTATGCTTGCAGTTTGTATTTGTTATGTTAACAATTAGCGGTTAGGGGAGGAGAGGGCCAACCCTCTCCACATGTGACCACACCACGAAACTGGAGGTCAATGGTTAGCTCTAACTGCATGATTTATGCGCTAACTAAAGATTAGTGCTAATTAATACATGTTTGTCCATTAATTAAAGTGCAATTAACTTGGCGGATCTTTTGGCGGGTCCGATAAATTCAGCCTTTCTCCAAATTTAGCAGGATTAACTGGAGTTCTCTAGTTTTGGTGGAGTTTTCCTGGGGAAATTGAAGAGGCCATAACTTTTTCAATTTTCAACTAATTTGGGCTCAGAAAAAGTCATTCCTAGATGATTTTGATGTTATGAGCACATTGAAGCAGGTTTGAGGAGCAGTAGAGCATTAGAAACAACACTTTTTTCCATTTTGAGTTAATATAGAGGCCCAAGCCATGGAAGTTGGACCAAGGAGATGTAGCCCAGGAGGGGTGAACTCCATCAAAACACTATGTTAAGCATTCATTTTGATGGTTTGATGTATATTTGTTTTCTGTTGTTCAACACTTTATTTATATGTTATTTTTCTCATGAATTTAACATCAAACTTGACAAATTTACCTGTTACATTCACAAACACCATAAAAGAAACCTATGCACATGAAGTAAATGATGAACAATTGTATTTAATTCTAAAGTTGAAATTAGCACAACAAAACTAACATTCAACAACAGATCAGAAAGTCTTTTTTGTCTTAATGATGTCTAAGTAGAAGCTCTTATTGTTAGTTCTTGTGTAGCAACCATAAGTATTTCAAGTGTTGGTTCTTGTTGAAGTTGTAACTAGAGTCGGTATTCATAATGTACATTTTATCATCGATATATATTCATTATATTTATAGTTATATTTACGTCGTAAGGCGTTCCCTCTGAAATCAACTTTGCTCTCTGCCTACGTGTCATTACTTTGCACCATTAGATGATATGTTCGACGATTGAGCCATGTTGAGTCGTTCGATTATGTTGAGGTAGTTGCAACTCCCTAACCACCTGAGCTGCGCAAATTTGATCCTCCAGCGATCCATGGACGGAGCCAGAGACACAGAAATAGCCCAAGGCTATTACCAGCCAGAGCACATCAACTAGTAGGGTCGCGGAGCTCGAGGGGAGATATTCGGATACCGAATGTCTCTGTGGTACGAACATTTTGCGCATAAGAGGCTCCCGGGCGAATATGAACCTCCAGAAAGACCAGAAGAATGGACCGACTACTGGAATGCATATATTCACAGGAGGTACAGGTATTCTTCAGTTACAATTTGTAAGGTATTTTTCAGTGGTTTCCCACAGTGTTTAGCTCTCAACCCTATTTGTAAAAAATACAGGTATTCTTTAGTTACAATTTGGAAGGTATTTTTCTGGTTTCCCCACGTTTGTCATGGGACTGTTTAGCTCTCAACCCCATCTGTCAACAATAACGTTGTCACAGATACAACCACCTCTTCTGCTTGGGATTCCAGGTTATTTTCCACTTCCTTTAAGCCACATCCACTTAGCGACTGATTCTCTGCTCCATTATTAGTTATCAGGTATAATTTTTGCGTTAAGAAGGTTTTACTTTCCATGGTTCTTTTATTTTCTTCCTTTCCATGGTTCCTTTATTTTCTGTCTCTGCTGGATTCGTTATGGGTGTACACCCTAAGTTTTCTTAGTAATCTCTTTTTGTTTGCGGTCTATTGGTTAGAGACCGCAGCTTCCCAATATTTCTCTACTTCATAGGCTTGGAGGCAGCTATCGTTTATTTCCTTTGCTCACTAATTCCTCTTTTGTAAACTCTGCTATTGTGTTATGCTATAGATTAATTATAATTACAAGTTTTAATATGACATTTATGTTCGATTTTCCTGCAAGTCACTCTCTAGCTTTGCATGGTTGTTAACAGGCTCAGCGCTATTAGACAACTGTTCCACCCTATGGCTCTGAGCTCCACGTGTTTTGGGGATTTTACCGTCGCATATATTAAACCCTAGATTCGTTTCTGTTGTTTTACTTTAGTTTCTTGTAGCCACTATTTACTACAGGGTAATTAGTGATAAGCGGTGGAGGCACGAAACTCATTTTCTGTTTTGTAAGTGAAAATTTTCTTGACTATCCACTATAGGTTTCACTTTCGCTGTAGCTCCAAGGATCAGCTATGTTTTCTTTTGGTTAACATTCCTCTGTGGTACTACTCATTCAAGTTTTCACTAGAATATATTTATATATGTAATTGTTTTGCACTAGAATGCATTGCAACATACAGGGCCGAGGTATCAAGATAAATCCTTCCCTACACATTGATATGCCCCTTTTAATTTACATTGGATTACAATAATTACTTCTTACGGGTTAATATTTTCTACACAAGTTCTTTTGCCTCTCTCCGAAGCATCGCATCAACTGTTAGCTTAACTGTCACAAAGATTATACACCCAAGTAATACTTTGAATTGGTAGTTTAGTGTAATTCTTGACTTCTACATGCCCTAACTTTAACATGTCTACTTGTTAGTAGGTAAATTGCTAGCTTGTTGCATATATGGCGATAGAAAAACATTTACAGACACCATAATGCTGTTGAAGAGTAGATTTCCCTTTCCTACCTTGTTTTCTAATTGTCATTTACCCTAAATCAGGTACCCTAAACTTCCCTTTTCATCCACAATGCCGAGGGGGTTTGATGAGGTTTTGTTGCTTAATATGGTATGTCCTCTATTCCAAATACATGACAAGTTCGCCATTAAATATTATGTTCAAGGTGTCCTATAACAAGTTGCCAAGACAACGATGTTTAATTTTTCATGGACCGGGTTTTTAATTTATTAAGGGTTTGATTTTGAGGGTTTCATCCCTATGATTAGTTATTGTCTTCGGTTGCATTAATTATTGTTTGTATAGTTGTTTATATGCATCTCCAACTTTTCAAATTGAAGGTGCTTAGACCCATATGAACATGCACTTAGTCTTCATATTCAATACGCCAAATGTGTTGTCTAGATTGAGTGCACTATTGCACACACTAAGAGTTGGATCATCCCACCCCTACTGGGGTTGTAGATGCAATTAAGACTTATCCTTAGGCATTGAGGGAATGTTTGGGGTTTGAATCATGTGTGTGGCCTCGTTTTTCTATAACATATTATATGAATAAAAAAATGGGAGTTTAAAAGAGCTGAGTCCTAGACTTTAGCAAAGAGTTTCATGAGACTTATGGGACAACCATGGCTGGACTTAGGGTAACATTTAACCTCTATTGTTTCATGTGATTCAACTTTGTATTTCAACTTTTAAGGTTAAAATGATTGATTTTTAGCATTGGGAGCCTTCTATAGCTGATTACTGAAGAAATTCTGTAACCCTGCTAATTGCAACAGTCTGCAAAGTAGCTTAAGAGTAGAGTATTTTTCTAATTTCAATCAGAACCTTCTTCCTGAAATGAATACATAACATCTGAGATATACTGTCCATAATCACTTCATGGGTTTTTATGATTCAACCAAGGAAATTGATCTACTAGTGATGCTCTACCAAAAGCCCCTTTGCAAATTTATAAGACCGAAACCCTATTTCTTGTCTGTGGTGTTTAAGCCTCAAGGATCTCTCTTCTTGGTCAATTGAGGATGATGTATGAATACAAGTTTATTGTGTTACAAATTGAAATTTTCTTTATTTAATAATTACTAGCCATCAATATGTTCAATCTTTTGAATTGCTTTCATTCATGAATTCATTGCTTATTATTGACAATTGTCTTTGATCTATGCAGGCAATGGGCTATGACTTCGACTATGACGATTACCACAGGTACCTAAGAAATATTATGTCTTCTGGTTGGTGAATTTACAACTATCTAATGTTTTAACTTTCGACAAGATCAAAGAAAATTCCATTGATTTGACTTGCATTGTTTATGTTGTTTGGAATACCATATATTGCTTTTGGTAAAAAACACTATCTTTCTTCACTAACTGGAATCAAATATTTCTTATATAATTTTTTTCATGGAGGATTTCCATATGAGAATCTTAAACCAAACCCTGTGCTGAAGAACTTGTTATTAAGCATGCCTCAGAGGAAAATTGTGAGATCATATGGATCCATTCAATTTCTTTATATGATGATAGCACATGATGAAGTCCTAGATTGTTTTGGAAATATATAAACATACTTCTCAACCTTTTGTAACTTTGTTGTGTAAAACAGATATTTACAAACAATGAAAAAGTTCATGTTGCAAAAGTCCTTAACAAGCTCGGGTTGGATGATTACTTTGAAGGAATAATATGCTTTGAGACACTTAACCCTCCTTCAGCAATAATGACTAGGATATGCCCACTGATAACTCTACAACCCGAAAGGCACCCATAATTTGTAAGCCCTCAAAAGAGGCAATGGAGCAGGCTCTTCACCTTGCAAATGTTGATCCACAAAGAACAATATGGGACTAAATATTTTGATGGCCATTTTCTTTCAGCTATCCCTTTTTTCATGAAAATGAATTATATAATCCATTAGAAATCAATATAGGTCTACATTAAGATTGACTCATCTAGGTAAAATAGAAATTTTATACCAAATATACCCTGGTACACAAATAAGGATAGCTAGCATCTGTGTTTTGGCCCAATGTGAGGGCCCAAGGGTATCTATATGTTTTCTAAAAATGGCCATCTTGGCTAAAATCTGGAGAGTTAATTCTCATTTTAATGTAAAAACTTGCCCCAGGGTGAATGCCTTATTGTCTTTTGAAAAGTTGTGCTACAGTGGTATTTTGACAAGAAAGAGATGCATGTTACTCTGATCATGTCACATATACTTCGAAATTACCCACTTGTCTCTGTACACAATCCTTCAGCAAAGAGGATCTAGAAAGAGAATATTGTGCTCAGCAATATTTTCGTCCCAAAACATAAAGCTTAAGGTGTGTGCCAGATATGTTTAAACAAGGCATGCTTGTTAGTTTGATCACATCCCACATAATCCTCAACTATAGTTTTGTTCCCAAATTATAGCCCCTTTTTAGTAGAGAGGAGCTACAAAAGGACTATTGTACTGAATCATAATCTAGTCTCAAAACAATTTGGCAACCTACAATTAGACATCACATACTTCAGCCATTTCTGGCTTGTGGCATACCATACAACATCCATTTTTCTTTACTGTATGCAGGTCATTTCAAAAGCGTCTATTGCAGGAGTTGCTATTAAATCTATTGTGTTTCCCTGCAGATTTTATTTGATGATAGTCACTGGAATATAGCCACAGGAAAGCGTGTAGGCCTGCAAACTGTATTGGTAAGACTATATCTTTCTAAATGGGATATGAGGCTTTCGTAAGCTCGTTTAATTGGTCCAATCTTTTCTTAATTTAATATTGGTGTTCACTGTCATCATCAGGTGTGAACTTCAGTTCGAACAAAGGAATCATATTTTTCCCTTAAAGTATTCACAACATTAGAGAAGCCCTGCCTGAGATATGGGAAGAAAAAGATGTAGAGAGCACCAAAAATGTTGTGTGTTCAAGACTAGCAAGTGCAACTACTAAAATTGTTGTCACTGCATAAGCCATACCCTCATTGAATAAGGGAATGGTGGACTCGACTAATCCCTTTGGAGTGTTTGTCTCTAGTTAGAGGAAACTCCAATTATCTGTAATCTTAAAGTTTAAGATTTAAGTTTTAGCTAAATAGTTTTTGATAAAAGAAAAATTACAATATCACTCTTTCATTTTCATTACATCGTTAACGTCTGTGTCTGTCTTGGAGAATTTGAATTATCACAAAGACAATTCGATGAATTGGCAAAATGTTTTTTATTTGACAGGGCAGAATGTGTGTTCTTCATTTTAGGAATGGGAAAAATGACTAAATAATATTCCCTTCTCAAGCGAAAATACGCTGCTAGTATGTCATATTTTCTGAAATTTGTTTATTTTGTGTATTTTAATTGAGAAAAGGTTCTTACAGAACTGTATGGACTATCTTAATAAATAACATCATCGAAATCATTAAAAGAATATGACTTTTACGAAATATCTAGCATATTTTTTTTTTTATATCATCTTCAATTCATTGAAAAATGTGCAACTATGAAAATGTTTACCTCTAGCTGAGAAAAATTGCTTCCAATTACCAAGGAAATTAGATGAAATTTGAGTTATTTCCTATGGAGAATATACTCTATAGGAAGAAGACATATGCAAATAGAAATTTCCGCAACTCTAGGGCGATTATTGTATAACAACAATGATATTGAAGTTATTTTTATTTTTATTTTGTAAGGAAACTGTTTCAAGGACCAGTCATAAAAAATTTTGAAACTGGATTTTAAAGCTGGGACATGGAATGAAAGACAATTCACATATTTTTGAATAGAAATCATAGAAATGAGAAGTTTAATCAAAGCATAGAGTTCTGCATCAAATTTTAATTCATTGCTTGCTTGACATTTGCATACATTATCTTTAATCAGGGCCGAACATAGCAATTTGGTTTTTCAAGTAAAATAAATATTATTGTTACAATAAACAATTTTTGATAAAAGAAAATTACAATATCACTTTTTCGTTTTCATTACATCTATGTCCGTTTTGGAGAATTTGAAATGAGAAGTTTAATCAAAGCATAGAGTTCTGCATCAAATTTTAATTCATTGCTTGCTTGAAATTTGCACATGGAATGAAAGACAATTGACAATTCATTGCTAGCTCGACATTTGCATACACTACCATATCACAATCCATTCTTTAATTAGGGATAAACATAGAAATTTGGTTTTTTAAATAAAATAAATATTATTGTTACAATAATATAGTACATTCTCCCAAAGTTTTATAAGGTGTCTTAGTTTGAAGAGTGTTCGAGCAGCTAAGCCTTTCAACTGGTGATAACACCACATCCTTTCCCATACTCAACCACCACTCCCATCTTTTGGAGGGCCCGCATGACATCATCAATGGGTTTGCCGTAGAATGAAATATCAATTAAGGGAAGGTATGTTAACTGAAAACCAATAGATTTCCATTTAGAATTGAACAAAAAAGACAGGCTAGGAGATTGGTACCCCGATGTGTTTTAGCCATTTTCCTTCAGTTATGCTCCTTTTGAACTCTTCAAGGAATGTTTAAAGGCAGTTTAGGGTCAAATCCTCTATCCACTGTAAGAGAAAAATGACGTCTCTTTACCAAGAGGAGAGGAAATTCCAGGTAAGGAAAGATCTAGTGTTCTTATAAATTGAATATCCACTGCTCCAAGCCCATTTCTGATAAATGGCCCAAGATTTGTCTGACTGCTTTTATGATCTCCATCCAAAATATATCGAGAAAATAATGCAGATCCATGATGAACTTTATGGTATTTTCTAGATCGTTCTCTATTTGTGTTAGTGTTGAATCCATAGACTATTTGGATATCTCCTTCTAACTCTCTAGTACTGACAGATCAACACTAGGATACCTGACCCTCTTATTGCAAATACCATGTCTAAATGATGGAGAGTCAACAATTTTCCTGGTGTGTTTAGAATTTCGGTCAACATCTTCCTCATTACCTTGCTCATGTTCATCATGTTCAAAAAAAGCAGCAACAATAGCAGTAAGAAGTCTCTAATTTTGAAGAGATTAACTCATGCCTTCAGAGTCACCAAGGACACCTTCAAAGTCACCAAGGACAATAGTAGTAGTGGAACCTACAGGATTACTAAATTCTATATCATCGACAAAGGCCAGATTCGTGTTATCTTCCATTCAAGTAATAAAAAAAATCACAAACTACACATATTTAAGCAACATGAATATAGTGGACAACACACAATAGTTTGAAACAACAGTTAATATTTTCTTATCCACACAATATAAAAGTTATACTGCGTAGTTTGAAACAACAGTTAGTATTTTCTTATCCACACAATATAAAAGTTACACCCTTGTCGTGAGGGGATTACAATGGCTTCTCAAAATCCTCAGGCACCCTCTCAGTAGATTCACTCTACTCATTCTAGCTATATATAAGCCTAACTACAATGCTCTCCCAACTTGACTTGACAAGAAAGGAAACAGAAATTACAAAAATATCTCTCTGTCAAAGGAATCATTAGCCAATATAACAAATAATCGTTCCTCAAGAGATGTTCAGATTCACAGGAGCCAAGCCTAGCTTCTCTCTCAGAATCTTAATATCCCCTTTGCAAAGGGTTTCATTAGAATGATAACAACCCGCATTTAAAGCATTTCTCCACCCCTCTCCTAATTAGAAATACAATTTTGGGTTCTCTACTAATTTTATCCACACCCATTTAATCTAACAATGGACATAGAACATGCATATTTATACCTGTGTGTTGGAAATACCATTTTATACTTTAATGTTTATTATTTTTGTTTTATTATTATTACTTGAATTTCTTCTTAATAAGTGGTTGTGTTTATTTTGGTTTCAGTGAAAGTATGGGCTCCAATGTTGGCTCTCTTATCATGGAGTATAATTCATCTTTGAGAATTTTTCAATTATTAAATTAGGTTAGTCAATTGCTTAAACTATTAAATTTATTTCAAAATTTTTTTGTTACTTTATAGGTTAGACACTGGCTTGAAATATTCAACTTATTTCAAAATGTTTTTGTTACTTTATAGATAAGGCGTAGATTTCTTGGCTCTATGATGAAAATAATGAAGGGAAAATACATGTTAATCTGTTACTTGTGCTCTTTGATGGAAGTTTTGTAATGCATGACTGAAAAATACACGGTGAGAGAAAAATGCATATTATGTTAATTGATGAATGTTTTTCGCTTGTCAAACTTATAGTATTGAATTTAACACACTAACAATTTATAACAATGAACTAACAATATTCATGATGAAAATAGTGTTGGAAATAATACTGAGAGGGGGGGTGAATCAGTGTTATCTGGTCAATTATTTTCTTTTTCAAACTCAGAACATATATGCTACTTCAGCTAGATGAACCCGCGTATATATGCAACTACAGATAAAGAAACCCGTGTATACTATGCAAATTTATAATTTACTTTATTCTACAGATGTTGATCATTAATTTATGCACTAGAATCATATAAACAGTTACCAGGAACAATAAAACATATCAGAAGACAACCACACATAAGAACACAAGATATAAGGTGGAAACCCAATGTGGGTGAAAACCACCTGCTACAATTCGTCTCTACTTTTAATTAGAAACTTCTTTTTACAATGATTCTGTACTGGTGTTGTCCTTTACCAGTACGTAGGCTACTACCTGCAGAGAGCTACAACTCTCTCTCGTTTTCTAGCTTCTCTTGGAAGGGAGCTACAACCCCCTTAGTTCTTGTACTAGTCGAGATACTAGTACGCAGGCTGCTACCTGCAGAAGGCTACAACCTTCTCTTCCTTCGAGGGACCACGTTTCATAAATTTTCAGACTGGATCCACAAATAACATTAATCAAGAATTTCTGCATCAACCAAACACCTTTTCACCAATCAAGACTGAATCAACAATAAACACTTCACTGTCAACTGTACCCAGATCATAGTAACTGTAATCACACCCCAAACTCTAAACCCAGATCACTGCAATAATCAACAGAAGCAGCTAGAACATAAATTAAGAGACGTACGCTACTTCAATATTCAAAACCTGCGTGCATACGCTTTTGTGTTAAGATCAACCTGTGTATACGTGCTTTTGCCTTACAGAAACTGCGTGTATACGCTTATATGCTAAAATCAACTTGCGTATACGTGCTTTTTCCTTACAGAAACTGCGTGTATATGTGCCTTCGTTTCACTGAACCTGCATACAGATCTATAAAGGTAATTTACCCCTTCAAATGATCAGGTATTAGTTTACCCAGATTACCAAAATTATAGATCAAGCAAGCGCCACATAGAACATATCAAAATATTACAAAGATATTATCATTCAAGCCTTAAGATTTTGACCCATCAAAAGAAATTATCCTTCTCCTTGTGCTCAGGTTCCTTCTTCCTTCAGATCCAGATCTGCACCATAACCCAGTCCCTGTATTCCAGATCTAACATTTTATCAGGTATTCAATAATTTGGATGATTCCTTGCCAAATGATCTCCTTCCTCTTTTATAGCCTTAGGCCTTTTACAATACCACCATCCAAAAATCATAACAATTCAATACCATGGACCCAATACTTGGGATCAACACTTATGACGAGATACCATGGCCCAAAACCATAGGTTCAAATACTAGGGACTAAATACCACGGACCAAAAATGAGTTCTCCACATGTGCGTGGTTTTCCTTGCATGAAAGTGTGTGTATACGCGGCTTTGTTTGGACCAACATGCGTATACGTTGTTTTCATTCACAGAACCTGCGTGTATACGCGACTTTGTCAAAGTGAACCTGCGTATATATCTTTTCCTTCTTTCTGAGTGCTTGAATTGTGATCTGTCACCAGAGTGAGTTGCCATCAAGGACAACACTTGTGCCATAGCGCCAAACCTGTGCCATAATGCCAACAATCTCCCCCTTTGGACTTGATGGAAACCCCAAGATCCTCAAAGTCATTCTCCCCCTTTGTCATCAAGGGAAAAGGGTTGTGCTCCACCTGAGTACATGCTGAAATCGCTGCTCTGCTGTGCTGAACATGCTCCCCCTGACCGTAGGCAAGATCTGCACAAAGATGTTCTTTAAAAAGAACCATGACTTACACATCATAAATGACCTTCCTATCACCAAAAGACTCTATACATACATCCATCACCCAATCAAGTGGGGATCATCCAACCAAGTGGGGATACGTTAGAGATTTACATATGACAACCAATTACATTACATCATTCATCCCAGGCATAGTGGGGAAACCAAAATAGGTCGTTACATGACCTTGATTAAAAAATATACATGACATGGAGATGAAATAGCAAGACTTATGAAAGTCACTAATAACTGATATCAGCAGCATCTGTTAATCATTCTACAGATCAACAACCATCTTCCCTTTCTATTCTTCCTTTGCATGTGTTTCCCTTGAAACCAACAACAGTTGAGAACTTGAACCAAAAGCTTCTAAGGTAATGCCAACAATACATCATTAGAAGATTATCTGATCCCCCTGAACCTGTGCCAGATGATCTCTGTCAGACCCATATCAGTTTATCTTCAACCAGAGTCTGTTCCTAATGATATCCTTCAAACCTCCATATACGCAATTCTATCTACATAAACCGACATATGTACGTGGATCCTCCTCATCCAGCTCCCGTACAACAACTTTTCTTTGAAACAGACAAGTTTCAACAGCAGGATGAAGCATCAACTACTCCCAACTTCTGTCTGAGGTATTCAAATGTTTCCCTGGGTAGTGGTTTGGTGAGTATATCAGCAATTTGTTCCTTAGAGGGAACATACTCCAACTTGACTTTTTGTTCCAGCACCTGTTCCCGAAGAAAATGATATTTGATAGGTATCTGCTTGGTTTTTGAATGCATGACTGGATTCTTCGAAACGCTGATTGCACTTGTATTATCGCATAAGATGGAGATAGGTGGAGTACACGTGATTTGGTAATCCTGCAAGGTTTCCATCATCCAAAGGAGTTGGGTGCAACAGGATGCAACAGCCACATATTCTTCTTCAGCTGTAGATAATGCAATAGAACTCCGTTTCTTGCTGAACTAAGATACTAATCTGGAACCCATAAAGAATGCATTGCCACTAGTGCTTTTTCTGTCATCCACGCTTCCAGCCCAATCTGCATCTGTATAAGCATGAAGAGTGAGATCCACATCTCTAGGATACCATAGGCCATAGTTTTGAGTTCCTTGAAGATACTTGAAAATTCTCTTTACTGCCTGAAGATGAGTTTCCTTAGGATTTGCCTGAAATCTTCCAACCATTCCTACTGCATGCATGATGTCTGGTTGGGTACCTGTTAAATAGAGCAGAATTCCAATCATGGATCTATAGGTTGGTTGATGCACTGCTGTTGATTCATCATTTGCACTGAGGCTTCATCCTGTGACCATAGGAGTACATACTGGTTTTGAATCTTCCATGCCATACTTCTTCAAGATCTGCTTGAGGTACTTGGCTTGAGATAAAAAGATACCGCCTTCATTTTGTTGGATTTGTAAACTAAGAAAATATGTCAGTTCTCCAAGCAAAGACATTTCAAATTCCTTCTGCATTACCAAGGCAAAGTTTTGACTCATATCTTCTTCATTGCTACCAAAGATGATATCATCTACATACACAACAAGTATTAACAATTTGTTATTTTCAATTTTTATATAAAGATTGCTATCTGCTGATCCTTTTGAAAAACCTTATTGATGAAGATATTTGTCCAGACGATAGTACCAAGCCCTTGGAGCCTGTTTGAGACCATAGAGAGCCTTCTTTAGTTTGCATACAAGATTTCGATCATTACCAAGGATGAATCCATCTGGCTACTCAATGTACACTTCTTCTTCTAAGTCTCCATTCAGAAAGGCGGATTTCACATCCATTTGAAATACTTTGAACTTCTGAAAGCTAGAGAGAGCAAGGAAATTCTGATGGCCTCAAGTCTAGCAACGAGGGCAAAAGTTTATTCAAAGTCTATTCCTTCTTGTTGAGCATACCCTTTTCAAACAAGTCTGGCCTTGTTTCTAATCACTCCCCCATTTTCATTCAACTTGTTTTTGAAGATCCATTTTGTCCTTATGACATTCTTATCTTTTGGTCTAGGAACCAACTCCCAAGTGTTATTCTTTTTGATCTGCTCAAGTTCTTCATCCATTTCTTTGAACCAGCATTCATCTTTGCATGCCTCTCTTACATTTTGTGGTTCAGTGGAGGAAAGTAATGCCAAATAGCTTGAAGCTTCTGCAATTGTTCTTCTTGTTTGTATGCCTGCCTCTTTCTGCCCCAAAATTTGAGTTTCTGGATGATTCTTTTGAACGTATCTGGATGGAGTCTTTTCTTCTATCCTTATTTGTTCTTCAGGCTCCTCATGGGTTTCTTATTCATAGGTTTCTTCTTCATCATGAATCTGATTTGATGTTTATGGATAGTCCTCATCATCTTCGAAATCTTTAGATCTTCCCTACCTAGGAGTGTTTTCTTCTTCATCAAACACTACATCAATACTTTCAACAATCTTTCCAAGCCTTTTATTATAACACTTGTATGCTTTGTTGTGGGGAGAGTAACCAAGGAGAATGCCTTCATCTGCTCTAGGTTCAAACTTTCCAAGATGTTCATCATTATTTTTGATATAGCATTTGCTTCCAAAAATTTTGAAATATTTTACCGAAGGAGTCTCACCATACCAGAGCTCATGAGGGGTTTGAGTGTTGTTCACCGAACATTTGTTTTTTTGAGAATAACAACTGCCACAAATGTAGCTTCACCCTAGAAAGTTGCGGGAGTTCCAGACTCATCAAGCATAGCTCGAGCCATCTGTTGAACCGTTTTGTTCATCCTTTCTACTACTCCATTTTGCTGAGGAGTCCTGGCTGTAGAGAATTCCCTTCTTATTCCATGTTCTTCACAAAAGTCAAAAAATTAATTTGAGGTAAATTCCCCACCTCTATCAGACCTGAAGCATTTAATTTTGTGATCTGATTCATTTTCAACCAAAGCTTTGAAGGATTTGAATTTTTCGAAGGCTTCATCTTTGTGCTTCATAAGTCCTATCCAAACCATCCTTGAATAGTCATCAATGAATAATATAAAGTATTCTTCTCCCTAAGGCGACCTTTTCCTAGATGGACCACATACATCAGTATGGACAAGCTCAAGTGGCCTGCTTGCTGATCCTTCCTTCTCAGGGAAGTTAGTTCTGGTTTGCTTACCGAACTGACATGATTTGCATATTGTATTATCTGGAATTCTGATGTCTGGAAGACCACGAACTGCCTGGTATTTGCATGCTTTCCTTATCTGTGAGAAGCTTAGAAGCCCCAAACTCTACTGCCATAGCCAGTGTTCATCATTCTTGCTCAGATAGCATTGTTTTTGTCCTTCTTTGAATATGTATAGATTATTTGGAGTTCTTATGCCTTTGATCACTGTTTCTCCTGTATCAAGATCTCGAACACTACATCAATTTGATCGAAATATTATCTCTGTTCCTTGATTATACATCTGACTGACACTCAATAGATTATGCTTTAAGCCATCAACATACATAACATTTCCTACTTTGACCTTTTCTTTTAAAAGAATGGAGCCTTTACCTTTTATGAGTGCAGGGGTGTCATTTCCAAATGAGACCTTCTTCTCTTTCTCCAAGGCACTATATGACTGAAGTTTTTCTTTATCACCTGCCATATGTTTCGAACATCCACTGTCGATGTACCATTGATTTTCTTGCCCTTCTGCATATAAGGCTATACCACATCTTTCTGGTTGTGGTTCTTTCATTCTCCATGCTTTGATATTTGAGGCTTTCTCCTTCTAAGTTGTCTGCCGAAACCTGCTCCTGCATTCAAAATCTTCATGTCCAAAATTATTACAAATAGAACATTTTACTTCATTTTCAAGAGAAGAAAATTTATTGTAGGTCCTTTTCATGATCCCGGTCATACTCCTCTGTTTTTGAGTTTCTCTAGTCATGATAGTTTTGTAGGCAACACACTGAGCTGCTTTGTGTCCAAAGTTGTAACAAGAGAAACATTGGCCATTGAAGAAATTCTTGTGATTTTCAACCCTGCTGATCGAATGATTGTAGTTTTCATTGACATACATTCTTGAGGCAAATTAAGAATGATTTACCTGTGGTCTGTTGTAGCTTCTGTTTATCCTTGAAGCAGATTGCCCCCGATTTACTTGGTGATCTCTGTTCATTCTTGAAGAAAAATGTCCATGCTTTACCTGCTGATCTCCATTAGGCCTTTGCTCACTCCTCCTTGCTGCATCAAGATAACTTTTGGAGGTGGATGGTTTTTGCGCTCGAGTTGCTTCTTCATTATATCCCAGACCTGTCTTGATTAGAGGAGAACACTGCACTTTGATAATCTCATCTAACGTTTCAGATCCTTTAACAAATCTAAGATTAAGAGATTTAGTTTTCTCAATCTCTTTTCTAAGTCCCACAATTTCACATTCTAACTTTTCATGATGTTTTTCACTTTCAGCCAGTTGAAATTGCAAAGTATCAATAATCATATTTTTCTCTTCTAAACAAATTTTGAGTTTAGAAATCTCTTCATAAAGACCTTCTTCATCTATAACATCCATAAAATCATCATCTTAAAAAGCCATTAAAAGTCTATAGTTATTACCTCGTTCATCTTCATCACTGTTTGAGAGTCCATCACTGTCTTCATGAGTGTAGTAGTTTTTCTTACTTACATTTTGTTTCTTGTTCCATCTAATAGATTCCTTACCTTTGTCAAGTTTATGAGGACACTTGGCAGCATAGTGACCGACTCTTCCACAAGCAAAGCATTTGAAGGGTAACTTACCTCTGAATCTTCCAGCACCCCGTTGAAGGTTCTTGACAAAATTTGATTCTTCCTCTTCTTCTGACATATGTCCTGACTCATAGTAATCTCCTTTACCTAAAGCCTTGAATGAAGCTTCTCTCCTATTTGATGGTCCTCCTTTCCTCATTTCATAAGCCGTTAGAATTCCGTGTAGCTGCGACATGGTAATTTTATGTAGATTCTCCTTTTCTTCTATTGCAGAAACTTTTGATTCAAACTTAGGAGATAAAGATCTTAGAACCTTTTTAACCACAACAGCCTCTTTTATTTCTTCACCCAAATTTTTCATACAATTAACAATCTCATCTATACGAAGGAAATAGTTAGCCACACTTTCATCATTGTACATCCTGAGATTTTCATACGGAATTCTGAGGGTTTGAAGTTTTTCTCGTTTTACCTGCTCATCTCCTTCATAGCTCAGCACAATCTTGTCCCATATTTCTTTAGCGGTTTTATACTGCATAACCTTGATGAATTATGATTGAGATAGACATCCTAATAGAGTGTTGACGGCCTTTGCATTTGTTTCAAACTGCTTCTTCTCAACCGGATCTGTAGGAGTTGCTGATGGAAAAGTGTACCCTGTATCTATGATATCCCATACTTCTGTACCAAGATATTGAAGATTGGTTGTGACTCTTACCTTCCAATAGACGAAGTTGGTCCCATCAAAAATTGGTGCCCTGATTGATGCTTCTCTCTCGTAGTTGCTCATGATGATAGATCTTCCTTCAAGTGATCAAGCTTTCTGAATGACCTGCTCTGATACCAATTGTTGGAAATAATTCTGAGAGGGGGGGTGAATCAATATTATCTAGTCAATTATTTTATTTTTCAAACCTAGAACATATATGCTACTTCAGTTAGATGAACCCGCGTATATACGCAACTACAGATAAGGAAACCCACATATACTATGCAAATTTATAATTTACTTTATTCTACAGGTGTTGATCATTAAGTTATGCACCAGAATCATATAAACAGTTGCCAGGAACAATAAAACAGATCAGAAGACAACCACACATAAGAACACAAGATTATAAGGTGGAAACCCAATGTGGGTGAAAACTATTGCTGCAATTCGTCTCTATCTTCTTTTATTAGAAACTTTCTTTACAATGATTTGTACTGGTGGTAGTCCTTTACCAGTACGCAGCTGTTACCTGCAGAGAGCTACAACCCTCTCTCTTTCCAGGCTCTCTTGGAAGGGAGTTACAACCCCCTTATCTTGTTACTAGTCGAGATACTAGTACGCGGGCTGCTACCTGCAGAATGCTACAACCTTCTCTTTCTTCCAGGGACCACGTTTCATAAATTTTCAGACTGGATCCACAAATAACATCAATCAAACATCAAGAATTTATGCATCAACCAATCACCATTTCACCAGTCAAGACGGAATCAAAATAAACACTTCTCTGTCAACTGTACCCAGATCACAGTAACTGTAATCACACCTCAAATTCTAAACCCAGATCACTGCAATAATCAACAGAAGCAGCTAGAACATAAATTATGAGATGTACGCTACTTCAATATTTAGAAACTTGCGTGCATACGCTTCTGTGTTAAGATCAACCTGCGTATACGCACTTCCGACTTCCAGAAACTGCGTGTATACGCACCTGTGCTAAGATCAACCTGCGTATATGCACTTTCGACTTACAGAACCTGCGTGTATACGCATCTGTGCTAATATCAACTTGCGTATATGTGCTTCTGACTTACAAAAACTGCATGTATATGCACCTGTGCTAAGATCAACCTGCGTATACGCACTTTCAACTTACAGAACCTGCATGTATACGCATCTGTGCTAAGATCAACTTGCATATACGCGCTTCTAACTTACAGAAACTGCGTGTATATGCTCCTTCGCTTCACTGAACCTCCGTATAGATCTATAAAGATAATTTACCCCTTCAAATGTTCAGATATTAGTTTACCCAGATTATCAAATTTATAGATCAAGCAAGTGCCACATAGAACAGATCAAAATCATACAAAGATACTATCAATCAAGCCTTAAGATTTTGACCCATCAAAGGAACTTATCCTTCTCCTTGCGCTCAGGTTCCTTCTTCCTTCAGATCCAGATCTGCACCGTATCCCAGTCACTGTATTCCAGATCTAGCACTTTATCAAATATTCAATAATTCAGATGATCCCTTGCCAAATGATCTCCTTCCTCTTTTATAGCCTTAGGCCTTTTACAATACCACGGTCCAAAAACCATAACAATTCAATACCATGGACCCAATACTTGGGATCAACACTTATGACGAGATACCATGGCCCAAAACCATAGGTTCAAATACCAAGGACTAAATACCACGGACCAAAAATAAGTTCTCCACATGTTCGCGCTTTTCCTTGCATGAAAGTGTGTGTATACGTGGCTTTGTTTGGACCATCCTGCGTATACGTTGTTTTTATTCACTGAACCTGCGTGTATACATGGCTTCGTCAAAGTGAACCTGCGTATATATCTGTTTCTTCTTTCTGAGTGCCTGAATTGTGATCTGTC
The DNA here is from genome assembly GCA_000404065.3 of Pinus taeda. Classification (NCBI taxonomy): domain Eukaryota; kingdom Viridiplantae; phylum Streptophyta; class Pinopsida; order Pinales; family Pinaceae; genus Pinus; species Pinus taeda. Next base: position 60,963 of record APFE030242381.1, read on the forward strand.
ACCAGAGTGAATTGCCATCAAGGACAACACCTGTGCCATAGCGCCAAACCTGTGCCATAATGCCAACAACAGTTACTTGAATCATTTAATTAAATATTCAAATATTTATCTATATTCCTGAATTTATTATCTAGTTTAATTTATCATTAAATTTGTGCCCTATGAAATTGTAGTGAAAGTTACTTAAATCCTCTGGTTAAATATTTGAATATTTACCTATACTACTAAATTTATTATCTAGTTTAATTTATCATTAAATTTGTATCATGAAATTGCACGTACGTCAATTTATAATTTACTTTCTGGACACCATCTAGTTAAATATTCGAATATTTACCTATACTCCTGAATTTATTATCTAGTTTATCATTAAATTTGTGTCATGAAATTGCAGGTAAACATTGTGTGTCCAGAAATTGCATGACAACAAGGACTACCGGTACACCAGTTGCCTTGTTCTACTCAATCTGTAATTTTCTTTTTCCGCTTAACCGTGATAACACTAGCTTCCATTAGCTTGCCATAGGTTATGCTTTTGGTGATGATTGTTTGCCAGGTATATCTACTATGTCATCGATTCCTTTTACTCAACTGCTATATTCATGCCCTCGAACGAACCGATTTTCATAACATGGGTTCCTTTAAAAATAATAATAATAATTGTAGTCTCCATTTCCAAAAGTAAAAAATATTAGGGCATTAGAAGGCAAGAGAAGGGCTTTGTAAAGTATTAATCTAAAGATACCATGTAGTTTTTGGAGATAAAAAATCATTGTTATTATTAAAAACTAACTACACGTAAATTTGTGCCACTGCAAAGGAATGAAATCAAAGTAAATGTCAAAAGAAATGGCTTCGAAGTGCATAAAGTTATCTACTGAATTTGTTCTTCCTCGAGGAAATTATAGGTGATCCGCAACTTCCTCACTATTTTGTAAAGTATATATCTACCTAGCCCTACTCAATGCCTCTTATGTCCAATATCCAATGTTAAAAGATCACTGGCTAAAGCCAACCACATGAGGATTCTTGTCTTTTTGGACCAGACAATTTCCAAATAGATATTCACCGCCAAATTCTCTCATTAGTCAAATCATCGTCAAATCTCATTACATACATGTTGAAGGTTGGAACTTGACTGCCTCAATATCAAGGAACACTACTTAGTCAGGCTTAAAGCAACTCCGTTCAGTTGAATTTGGCGGGTCTTATTGGATATAAAGGGACCAGTTTCCCGTTTTAAAGAGATTTAATATAGTAACATAATGAAAAACTGATGGAATGATTTTATAGCTAATGGTAAAATTACTGAATAAACTTATTCTACTTATTTCCCGAGATAGTACACCTTGATATGTGATTCAAAGAAAGATTTCACAAAGTAAATAGCGATATAGATCATTCAATACTTTAATGAATAGAAAGCATATATGATCAACTAACTTAATTAAATATTTAATTAATTTAGTCGATTAAAACTCAATCACATAAAAAGATCTCGTTATCTTATATATAATCACAAATCACAAATCATCCAATCATACACATCAATGGTGATAATGACTGATTGTTATCAAAGCATTTATATAATGAAATAACGCTTAATAGATTCACTATTTAAATCAAACATACATAACAATATCACAAAGATAATAGTACCCAATGAATTATCGCTCTTCATGTCAAAACGATAGCTTTTAGACTCAACTTCTTAATTAGATAACTTTGAATCAAACAATAGTGCAAGTTCAAAAGTTGTCTTCTCAAAATTCTGGACCCCTTTCTAAATGCATGAAATAGGTTTAAATAGGCCATTAATATTGCAAAAATAGTAAATTTAAAATAAAAGTTTTCAAAAAAGCTTTAACAAACTAAGCGAAGGTAAAGTATAGCGAAATTTGTGATATGTTGCAACAAGAACTCATGACTGTGCTCTAGATTGATTGTTCATCTGCTCGCTGAGATTGTATATGTACATGAGTGGCTTTAGCTGGGGGGGTGTATTAGCTAAATGTGCATTCATCTTGTAAACACTGCATCATTAAGTGTTGGAAGAAACTGTATTGCTACATTAGAGAGACACATCAGCACGAGCCACTAACTATGAGGCTTCACCAAAAAATGCCAATAACTTCCAAGGTTCGCTTGCAATAAACTCTGAATGTATTGAACCTTCCATTTAGATGTTTCTTGCCAAGATTGTTTCAAAGTTGTGATATCTGGCAAAGTGTCCTTTGGGAATTCTTGAATTAGATTGGCTTGCAATAAGGTATCTATGATGTATTCGGTGAAATTTGAGGCAAGGTTTCTAGTCTAATAATAGTCATCTCTAGATGTTTCATTTTGATATCCCAGTCACCAAATACGATATCCTTTTGTGATTCTTCAATTCGAGGAAGATCAGATGATCTTCCCTGAGCACTGTCTTGCTAATATATATACTCAAATATTTTCTTGTCGCTATCTTCATAAAATGTCCTTCAAACAATTGATTTACAAAAGAATCACTGGTCTTTCATAAGTCATGAATTAAGGCCAATTTGTGACAAAAAATGGCTTCCTGCTTTGTTAAGAGTATATACAGTTCTAATGCTTCTTTGTGGACTTCATTTATATCTGGCTTTTCTCTCAGTCGGACTATTCTTTGTTGCAATTGTAATATATGTTCATTCTTGTCCTTTACTTCAGCTTCAAATTGTATCTTTAAATCATCAAAGCTCTTTTACAGCTTGGTAAAATTTGTTTGCCACTTTTGCTCAATTGTTTGCTTTTATGTTTGAAAATTTTGTTCCAACTAGAAAATCCTTTTATCATTTTCCTTCATTATCAATTGTATTTATGCATCTTTGTCGATGGTAGCACTGGCATAATCTCCTGTGAAATGAGATAATATGTTTAATTCTTCGTCTGGGGATGTTTGAGTTCCTTTCCAAAGAACTTCAAAAGGAGTCTCATTTGTAACTAGTGCTTGCGACTATTCCCACGTTATTTTCTTCCTTGACCTACTCATTATTTCTTTATGCTTTGGAATGTAAAATACATCCAAAGGCGAGGTTTCTTTACTTTTGAGGACTATCTCTGCAGTAGGAAATGCAAGAATTATCTCCCTATCATCAGCAACATTTGATTGATTGAAAATCTCAGCATTAATATTATTCTTGGGATTTTTAGGAATAGTATCCTCTTGGGAAGCCTCAATAATAAACAAGGTTGTCCCTGTAGTCTATGGAACCTGCTCTGTTTCTCTGTTAACTACAACTTTTCCTTCTTATATATCAGTTGAAACATATGTAACCCAAGCTTCTTTGGTTGCCAAAATGCAGTTGAATTCCTCTTGTAATTCATCTAATTTGTTCTCCTCTTTTATTTCTGTTATGTGCTCAACAGCTATAGTAGTTGTTTTGGAGACTTAGGGAGCAATTGGAGCTTTCGAGGAGAAAGTTGATGCGTCTGAAGTTTCTGAATTATGCCAGAATTGTTTTAACAAGCACTCAAGCAAATGGGTTATTCTTCGTTGGTGATATTGATTGAATCTAATCAATTCGTCAGGACTTAGATGGTATGTTACTAATTTCTCTACCATTTAATATTCCTGAACCATTTCAAACAAATCATCAAATTTGTCAGGCTTGTTAAAAAACAGTTTGAGCTTAGCCTATGTTGTAACATCTTTTGCTACACCCTGCGGCTCATATGGTATTCTTAATATGGTTGGAAAATTAAAGGCTCTAAATTGGTCAATATCAATTGAAGAATGCTTGAAATTTTCTAAGGCATAGGTACCATAAGAAATAGGAAAACTTGTCCAGGCGAATTTCTTGGCATCTTTAAGTACTTTAGTTAAGCTCTTACCAACTGTTTGATAAGCAACTTCTTTGGCTGGCAACTTATCTGGGACAAAAAGGGGCAAAACATAAGGACGGGAAAGGCTACCAAAAACACGAATGCAGGTGAATGATTCTTCCCCAAACCACTTTCTATAGGCTTTAGGTCTTTATTGCCTTCTATAGCAAGTCTAAGGGCTTTTCTGCCAAAGACTTCTTGGTAGACGGGGAGCATAACTTCATGACAGATTTTGTAGAAGTGAGCATGGTATTTCGATTCCCAAAGGATATCGAGATAAACATAAATAGGGATAGGAAATTAGTTTGTTCATTTCCATCCAAGAGATGGAAAATCATAAACATTGTGCTTTCGTCTATAATTACGGATTTGGGTGGTCAAATTGTTGGATAATAGAGTCACCCAGTCCATTATATAGCCATCAACAAAGGCTTCTATCAATGACACCCATTCTTCGGAGAATTTGTATGTATTTGGATAACCATAGAGGCGACATAACATAACAACAATATGAGAGAAAAGGCCAACAATGGAGGCTAATGAATACATACCCATGTCCTCTTGCTTATGTTTTTTCGGGTCCCTTCTCCATTCTATGATCAAGTCCACAGGGTTCAGATTCTCTTGCATGAATTTCTAGACGAATTGTGTATCATACCTCTTTTGAGGTGGAGGTAGATAATACATTTTCCTTAAATACTTAGCTTTAAAAGACCCAATAATTGTCTTCCTTGGCGTTATAAACGTTTTGTCTGTAATGTCGAGCCAGTCAATGACCCATCTCACCATATATGTATATGGTAGGATTTTAGGGTGAGCGGGAATTCTATGAATAAATGAATTGGCCACATCATTCCATGTGGCATCGTTACTTCGAAGAGAATCATCAGTAGTAGCAGTCTGTTTCATAATTACTCTCGGATTTTCATCCTCAAATAATTTGTATATCACTTCCCAGGAGATGGAACCTGCATCCGGAGTGCATGTAGTATTTGTAAACAATGGAGACATTTCGCACACTTCTTCAGATGGCAAAATTGGTTCTAGTTGTGTTACGGACTTCCTCCTTGCCTTGATTATTCTTGACATGTCCTTTAACTTCTCTTTATTAGAATTTACCTATAAATAAACCAACCAAGATAAGAAGCAAGAGCTTCAATGGATGCAAATGGTCAAATCAATTTAATGTGAATTATATGAGATCCCTTCACATTAACTAAAAATTAGTACCGATCAATAAAAACCTCGAAATTAGAACTACATAGAGTGGTCATTAAATTTCCAAACGTTTGTTCACATGATACTGACACTTGCCATTATATTGGAAAATCTTTTATCGGCATGTGGTATCGGGTAACATTATATAGCTCATTGATCTATGATTTTTGAAAAGTATATAGGCACGAGATGTATATTAGCTAAAGACCGGAATTTAACAGGTTGTGATATCGGCATCTGTCAATTGACAGAATGTGATATCGACTCTTGATGGGATGCGATATCGGCTCGGCATTTCACAATTCAGCTTATCACAATTTCGCAATGTCGCAATCGGCGTTTGTATTTGCCTTATCGGCTTATCGCCATTTCGCAAGTTCGCATTTTGGCTTTTCTCAATTTTAGCTTTGCGGTTGTTCTTTGAAATCATTCATACTATGTGTATTATTTAATAAGACCTATTCTTTTATAGTCTTTTCATTAATTTAAAGATTTATTTAGATTTGTAATTCATCATTTTAAAATTACAAAAGGATTCCTAAAAGTTTTTATGACCTTATTCATAAACTTTTTTGTTTTATTCAAAAATTAAAGAGTAAAAATAAAACTTATCCTATTTTATCTAAATAAAGAAGATTATATCCTAAAAATTTTAAAGGGTCCCCATTACTCTTTCTCCTAAATCTAAATATAATGGGGGGATTGTTGAGTACGATAACAATTGGTGACACACTGGACGAAACAATTAATCTCTGTAAAATGTTAACCTTTATCAAGAAATTTCTCTAGAAAGTTTAAAAACAATTGAAATCTAGATTGATATAGATAACTTTGAAATGAAATAATTCGTCTCATCATAAAACTTCTCAAGGTTTGTGATAGATGAAAATATTTTTTTGTGTAAATCAATAGCAAATAGATTTAAAAGATAAAGTAAAAACTATTAGAAGCTTAGCATATTGAATAAAATTATAAGTCATTGGTAGAGCCACTGCTCCTAGTAGGCATTCATAACCTTGAAAACATTACCATTTAACCAAAATGGATCAATATCCCATCCATATTATAATAACATTATTTAGAGGCAATGAAGATCCTTTTTTCTTTTATTTTTCATTATTTTTTTTTTTTTTTTTACTTTTAAAGTCATTATCCTAGTTTGGTAGCCAAAAAATGATAATTTCATTAACAAGTTGTAATAAAATTGAACAATTTGACTCGTGATGAGATCCCTTGTCTCAAAGTCTGGTGAGTACAAGCCATTATATTGGTTTGGTTGCCAATAGTGATAATGTCAATTTTATTAGTTTCCTATGCTCATGGTAAGCAGGCTCGTGATGAGACCTCTTAATTTTTAAGTTTTTTATTATTTTGAATTACACTCTGAAAAAAATTTAAAATAAATGGACGGGGAGGTTTCATTTACTGTTTACGAGCCTTGGATGACCTCTTTAAGTAAAAAATGTTAAGGACTTCATAGTAATTTCTACTTTTATAAAGATAACATTTTAAAACCAATTCACAACAAATAGATTTTTTAAAGAGTTTCAAACCAAAAGATCTCATAACTAAATGATTATCTTATTTCAAAGCTTTAAAACAGATTCAATACTTAGATTCCAACTTAAAGTTTTTCTTTTTAAATTGTTCCATAAATAATTTTAACAATTCAAAAAAAAATAAAGAGAAACTTCCAATGTGTTTTTCAAAAGTATAGTACTTTTAATAACAAAAGGAAATGATATATAAAAAATATTTATATAGTGTACAAAAGAACTTATGTTCCTTCACGAAAAATATTTTTTGAGTATAAGTCCATCAACATGAAGAATTTCCTTCTTCCTTTTAAATCTTGCAAAATGAAGGTTGATGGACCTATCTTCTCAAAAATCTGAAAGGAACCAAGCCAGAGTTTTTAAAATTTTGAATGTTTTCCTTTGTCCTCGTGCACTTTATCCCATTTCAAAACTAAGTCTTTGATTTCAAAATTCTTATCTTTGACTAAATTAACCAAATGAAGCTTTGACCAATTGTTGATGGTGAGCATGGACTAGCTTAGCTTTATTTCTTTCTTCTTCTAACGTTAGGATTTGAGACATTTATAATTGCAAAGCAGAAGAAGGTTTTTCTTCAATAAATTGAACAAGGGCTGATGAATAGATATATAGATTTGGAGGTAGAATAGCTTCTTTCCCGTATACCAAATTAAAAGGAGAAGTGCCTATTGAGGTTTTCTCAGTTATTCTATCAACCCATAAAGTAAATATTAAAGCTTTGTGCCAATTCTTTTGATTTTGGTTGATAGTTTGTTTGATGATCCTTATAATATTTTTATTAGTGGATTTTGCTAAGCCATTTCATTGAGGGTAATAATTTGCGGAATACTTAAGTTTAAATCCTCTCTTTAAAGCAAATTCAGTCATTGCATTTCCAGACAAATAAGAAGCATTGGCAAAAATAAGAGCATGAGGGATACCAAACCTAGTAATAATAAATTGATCAATGAATTCAATGATGTTCTCAGAATTGGCTAGCTGCAGGGGTATTGCCTCTACCCATTTTGTAAAATAATTTGTTGCACTCAAAATGTACCTATGTTGTTTGGAAGAATGAAGAACGATCTCACCTATTATATCCAGTCCACACTGCTCAAAAGGTTGCTCAATGTTGACTGGTTGTAAGGGCATGGAAGGTCTCCTCTGTCTTCCTAAAGCGGTTTGAAAAATTTTGCATCTTCTTACATACATGTGGGTGTCTTTGAATAAATTTGGCTAGTAATATCCAACATGTAGAATTTTGTGAGCCAGTGTATCTCCACCATAATGTTCCCCTGTTGGTCCATCATGGATTTCTTGTAAGACCTTTTCTACTTCATTTTTTTCCAAACATCTTAATAAAACATAATCATATTTTTTTCTAAATAATACATTGTTGATGACTTGATATTGATTAGCTTTCAACCTCAAGGCTCCATTCTTCTTAACATCCATTTTCAGTGGAGCATAACCATTTTTTAAATAAGAGATTAAGTCATCATATTGAGACTGAGTATTAATAGGGAGTACCTCTATGATTTGTTCAATATTACATGTTACTTCATCCATTAATGTATCATTCATTCATGTGACTAACCTACAAAAACCTTGACCTTTTACAATTTTAGCGGGTTTGATTTCCAGATCATATGCTTGTAATGCAGTCACTTAGTTCGCTTTCTTTTCTCCTAACTCTTTTTGAATAAGTAATTTTTTGACCACTGAGAAAGGAACAATAACTTTAACATGATTTTTTAGAAGAAAAGGTCTAAAATATTTGATAGCTTTGTAAACTACAAAGGCTTGCTTTTCTACTCCTGAATAATTTAATTCTACTCCTTGAAAATTTGAGCTGAAAAAACTATAGGAGCTTCGATTTTCTGTTCATTTAGTTTTGTTAAGACCGTTGCATCTGATAACTCAGAGGAAAAAGTATACAAAATAAATTGATCAGAAAAATTAGAGGTTGATAGAGAAGGAGCACCAATGACAACTTGTTTGAATGCTTTAAATGCAGCTCTTTCATGATCACCCCATTTAAAAGTTGAATCTTTTTTATCATTGTTCGTAATGGTAGGGAAATTTGAGAAAATTCGAGGACAAATCTTTTAACAAAATTGATTTGGCCAAGAAAACACTACTTCAATTTTTTGGTATGAGGTATTGGAATTTCAGAAATGGCTTTAATTATTTTTGGATCAATACAAATTCCATGTTTGGATACAATAAAACCAAGGAGTTTACCTTCACTCAAAGCAAAAAATATTTCTTGGGGTTTAGAGAAATTCCATATTTTCTTCAGCTTTCAAATATCTGCTTTAAATCATGCAAATGATTATTTCTCTTCTTTGAATATATGGTAATATCATCAGGATATACCTCAACAGTTTTATGAATCAACCCTTTGAAATCAATGTCTATAGCACTTTGGAACGTAGCTCCTGCATTCATTACATGAAAAATTTTAGGAGCAAATTTCTTGGGCGAAATTAAGGGGTTTTATATTTTTATTGGGCGAATATTTTATATCACATTACATTGTTACACATCGCCTCAAATTTATTTTATAAAAAAATTAGGTATGGAGGCTAGCCCACCTTATTTTAAGGGAGAGAGTTAAAAAAAAAGTAAATTTAGCCCTTGAAATTAGGAGTTACAACCTTCCATTCACCCTAATTTTCAAGAATAGGTATTTATGATAGTTATTTCACCCTCCACATTTGGTGTAAAAAAGGTTTTTTTCTTTCATTTTCCTGTATTTCATCTGATTTTCATGTTTATTTAATGATTGAATAATGTTCTTGCCATATCTTATTTTCATGTTTATTTAATGATTGAATAATGTTCTTGCCATATTCCAAGTTTGCATATGTTTAGTCATAATCATATAAAGAATAATGGAAAACATTTTTTTATATTTATTCCATAAGTCACCTAATATTTAGGTGTAAATAAATAAATATATAAATAAAGTGGAGTATGGTAAATAAATAAATAAAACCTCTTTTTATACTTACTCCAAAGGTATGGTAAATAAATATAAATATAAATAAACTAGAGGTATGGTAAATAAATAAAACCTTTTTTTATATTTAGTCCATAACCCTCTTTCTATTTAAGAAGGCTCAAAAAAGAGGTTTTATTTAAGTGAATCCTATGGGCCAAATACTATATTTATAAAAGAGGTATGGTAAATTAATACAAATATAAATAAATGATAGAGATGGTAAATAAATAAAACATTTTTTTTATATTTACTCCATAAGTCACATTATATTTAAGAACTCTCAAAAAATATGTTATATTTAGGTGAAGACTATGGGCCAAATACTATGGCCCAAATACCATGGGCCAAATTATTATTAATACCATGCAAAAAAAACATTATTAACCTAATATTAGTATTAATAAAAAATATGGCACATGGTATTGACCCATGGTATTCACGTGGACTGTAGGCTATTTAAAGGGGGAATTAAACCAGCATAGATCCATCTTTACTCTGGATCTACTAAGCCCCGGGAGGGATCAAATATCGTGATATGAAAACTAGCATAGAGTAAAAAAATATTTGATCCTCAGGCTTGGTAAATCAAGGGTAAAAATGGATCTTGTAATTTAATGTCACTTAAACATTTTAATTTGGTTTAAAAAAAATCAATTATTAATTTTATTAATT
>APFE030242381.1:72716-107669 GCA_000404065.3 Pinus taeda
ATACCAATATCTCCATTAATATTGATTTTTTTGATTTAACAAAAAAAATTCAAAACAATGAAATCTTATCACTCTTTCCACATCACCCTTGCAGAAGAGAGACAGTCAGTAGCCAGATTTCCCACCATTTTCTAAACGTTCTCAATATTATATCTTCATGAAAAAGTTAAGGTATTGATGTTGGATTAGTCGTTTGAAAATATGTTGGTTTGTACAACCTTTCATCTTCTTTGTTATTGTTAATTTGTCGTAATGATCTATAGGGGTTGGGCTAGTGCTTGAAAAATCTGTTGGTTTGTACAACCTTTCTCTTCTCTATTTTTCTTAATTTTTCATAATGATCTGTAAGAGTTGGGCCAATGCACCATATTGTCCTAAAAGGCAGAGATTGTCCACCAAAAAGGAAATTAATTCACATGTTACAACGTTGTTAAAAAATGAAAGACATATGAAGGTAGTGAATTATGCTAATAAGCAATTTAGATTGCGAGAGATGTAATTAAATTTTATTATTTAATTGAAGATTTCCAATTAAAATAAAATAAATCTAATTATTTATTATTAATGTTTGGGCTCTGAGGGTTGTCACTCTTTCATTAGATCCCTTTCAGGCCTTGGGATACTACTAGTTTCATATATTAATAGTTGGGCTTGCTACTTGTTGCGTGTGGGTAAACAAAATGTGTTTTTTTTTTATCTTGCAGTTGGAGTCTATGGAATAAGAAAGAAATTTGATATCTTGACAAAAGCGGTAGCTTGACAAAAGTGGTAGAGAAAAGATTAATCTCTCCTACCTTGGTAGTCAAGATCAACACCTACAAGAACTTTGTTGTGGAATATTATCAAAAATAATAGAAGGATATGAAAGAGTGTACAGTGAGAACCATGACAAAAATTGTCACTGAAACTTCCAACATTGTTTGTAGGAAGAGAAAATTATGTTTGTTTTTTGCAAACATGTATGTTAGTATATTACAACTTAATGAATATGTTTCCTATTATCATATATGGTTTCATACTTTAACAAAACATTCACCAAGACTTCACTTTTTATTACTCAGTGAAAGATTTGCCAAGATCTTACAAGATTTTATAATTCAGTGATAGATTCACCATGACTTTACAAGATAATATAATCCGGTGAGAGATTCAACAAACAATATATATATACATATTATATTATTGATAAAATCACCTCCCATTTTTCCTATGTATCATCGGGATTCGCCCATTTATTATACATATAAATTTAGGGTGGTTCTTAAAAATTTTCCCTAATTCATTAATCCAAAGGGAATTTTCTTATATGCATATGTTCCCCACTTCATTCTGAATGTAGTTTTTAATGGGTCTTCTAGATGAACAAGGATCTGACTGCATCCTAAAAATCCATCTAAAAAGGACATTAATTCAGAACCAGCAACTACTTGCGGAACTTGTCCATTGATGGGAGAGGAAAATTAGCTTTTTGACTTGCCTTATTTAGATTCCTGAAATCAATATGAATCTCACCATTTTTATTTCTAACTAGTACAAGATAGGAAACCCATTTATAATGTCTTACTGGAAAGAAGATTTTAGCTTTTAGAAGTTTATTCAACTCACTCTTAATCTCAGTTTCCAAATTCGGATGTATCTTCCTAATTTTTTTCTGAATGGGTTTAACATTATGTACCATTGAATGATATGTTGAATGATGGAGGCATCATATGTTCTCAAATCTTGATAATTCCAAGAAAAGATTTCTCTATATTTTTTCAACGGATGAATAAATGCATTTCTTTCTTTATATAAGATACCAAGACCTAAGTTAATATTTTGGGGTTTTATATTAGATCCTAGGTTAACAATTCAAATCTCAAAGTTGAGCGTTGAAGTTTGCAGTTGTTGACCTTTTCAAATCTGTATTTAAGATCATAAAGATCCTCAAGCTTAACTACAGGTTTTGGCAAAGAATTTTTGTCTTTTGATTCATTCAATTGAGAATCATGTTCGTCCTCATCAATTACTTGGTCAAGATAGGATTCTTCGGATGTTAAAAAATCTAGGATATCTCTATCATCATTGAATACTCACCAGTTGATGAAATTATCAGGAATGGATGGACGAAAAATCAATTCTATAGAAAAATTGTCTGGACTAAAATATTCATAAGGTATTAATTTGGATGCAACATTAGCCAAAATATCGGCACTAGCATTATGTATTCTTGGTATTGGATAAATATTGAATGCTACAAAATGTGAGTTAAGTTTTTGAATTAAGGATTGATAATGTCTAAGGTGGTTTGAAACACAATGAATATTGTTTCTGACTTGTTTTATATCGATTTCAGAATCACCAAAGACTTGAAGATATTCAACACCAATATTTATCACTTTATACAATCCTTGTACTAATGCTTCATATTATGTAATATCATTAGTACATTCAAAATTCTAGTCTACATGCTAGCATTGTTTTTTCATTAGTAGGGCTTATTAATATACATCCAGCTCTTGAGCCTTCAATAGATTTAGAACGATAAAAATAAAGCGTCCAAAATAAAGATTCATGTTTATTTACAACGGTATCTACAACATTAATACATCAAGTCAAATTTGTTTGCGAATAATTTTCAATTTGAGAAGAAACAGAGTTTGCTAAAAATGGAGATTCCTGAGCTGCAAAACTTCCAAATAAAGATTCTAAAGAATAATTGCCAAGGATGTTATTCATAAAAACTACAGGCTCATTCTCTTCATCTAAATCAATAACCGAGTGTTTCATATGCGTTTCTCTGTCTACTCGAATCTGATTTGTTTTTCCATTATAAGGAAGCTAGATATGTGACCAAACTATGGTGAAATAACATGTAATTTATCAAACCAATCCATGCTTGAAATAAGACGTAAAATTCAAGAATATTAGCAGTCAATATATCAATAATCTGACGAACCCTTGGATTTGAAGATAATCTTATTAAAACATAATTTAATTCTCCTAAGACCTTGACTTTGGTTCTATCTAATTGCACAATTTGCATAGCAAACTTTTTAGGTGTTATGTCCAGTTTGAGACAAACTAAATATGGCATTATATTTGAAGAAGCACTTGAGTCTATTAAGAAATTGTGAACATTTTTATTGAAAACCTCAAAGTTCAATAAGAAAGCATGGGTCTGAGAATTAGACCGATCTCCAATTAAAATTGCATTTGAAGCATCAATCTTGTTTGAAGTATCATATGGAGGATTTCCTTTTCCTAATGAGGCTTTTACAGTTGGCAAAGGAGATGTAAGAACAACATTTAATTCTTTTAGCAAAAAATTGCGTTGCTAATTAAGTTTAATTGCCTCATACATGGAAATGTTGGCTTTCACTTTCTTCATATATTCTACGATATTATACTCTATATCTTTATCAGAAACAATAAGATTTTTTGATGTAGAAGGAGAATTGGAATGGGATGGGATGGATTCAATAGATTTGGAAGGAGACATCTTCATTGTGTTTTAATCCTTATTTACAGGAGTAACTGGTCTCTATTTCGCACTTGAAGAAGATGTATCAATAGATTTTTTACTTCTAGTCTCTACAACTAAGGCTTCTTCTTATTCCTAATTTTCTGATGTAGTGAGGATGAAATCCCATAATCCATGTGCTTCAACTAGCTCTTCTTCCTCTTGGAATTTGTCATAAAATAATGTTGTTTCTTCCTCTTCCTCCTATTGATTGGATTAAGCATTTGATATGACATTAGGAAGTTGAGGGTTTGTTGTTTGGGATCTCCTAAAAGATTGGAAATGATGTTTAGAAGATTCATCTACCTGTTTCTTTATATATGCCATGTCATTTGACATAGTTTTAATAACTTTTTGTAATCCTTCAAGACCAAAAGGATCTTTAGGAGTTTTCTTCTTTTGTTCTTCCTTAAAATTCACTTTCTTAGATTTCCTCTCTTCTTGAGCAGTTTTCTTCTCTAAAGCGGGAACCCTTTTTTCTACAATTATTGACTCTTTCATATTATCAATTAAAGTGGCTTTATTAGCCCTGTCTACAAAAATTGTAGTGTCAGAAGGAAGAGCAGAATTATACCACTCAATTTGAACATCAACTATAGGTTTATAGGTATTTGGAATTTTATTTAACAATTTATTAAACTTGGAATTGAAATCTTTGATTTTCTCATTGGGGTTGGCTTTGATTGGATAGATCATTTATTAGAGTAGCAGTTGTGTGATCATCACCAAACTTGGTCAAAAAAAAATCTTCAAATATATCCCAACTAGTGATAGATGTTATTGGTAATGAAAAATACCACGAACCTGCAAATCCTTCAAGGGTGTATGGGAATAATCTTACCACACAATCTTCTTCTAATACTCCATTAAGATTAATGGAAAGCACAAAATTATGGAGATGTTCTTCAGTAGGAATTCCATCATCATGATTGAACTTTGGTAACCATCTTTCATGATGCTTAGGTAGGGGATGGATAGGTGTTGCCATTTGAACAGCTCCAAGACTAGTCCATGGTCTAGTCACTAGTGGGTTTTGTTGCCTACCTACCATTATGGGAATTTGAAAAGAAGAAGTTGTAGTGGTAAAAGAGGTTGATTGTGTGGAAGAAGTAGCCCTTGTGCTAGCACCGCTTGAACTACCACATGTTGATTGGAAATGAATGATAGGGATGAATGGATCAATTGGATGGGAAGAAATGAATAAGCGGAGTGAAATAATAGTGTTTTTAATGGAGATGAAGAAAAAATATCACTAGTGGATGATCGAACTTCCGATTTATGGGTTATTCTTAGGTGAGAAGGTAAGGGAAACTCAAATGGAGTTATCCTGAATTTCTCACTTTGAGAACGAGTCAAAATATGTGAAGTGGGAAAATATGAAGATACACTACCTTCAGATAACTCAGAATGTTGAGTCTTTTCTTAGGAAATAAAGATCCATTTAATTTTCAATTAAAGTCTGAACTTCAGGTGAATCCTGTAAAGGAGGTTTATCGTTGTCTTAGGAAGTGAACTAAGAGATTTAGCTACAACTTCTGGTCTAGGGGTTGGTGATTTCGAGTGAGATCTGGAAGTCGGAGGAGATTTTGAGGGCAAATGACTCTTCTGATGACCTTTTGATTTGATATTAGACTTATTTCCTGACGCAGCAACAGCTTGGCGCAACCCAATAGATTACAATAGCAGATTAACAATACAAATAGAAACTTTCGTTTTCAAAACACCGGAATCAAATTTCCTGACTATTCAAGGAGAGCGCAGCCAATATAATACTTTAAACAAAATGGAAACAGCGTTAAAACACAGTTGAGGCGCACATATATTTCATTCAAGTCATAATAAAATAAGTGCCCCCAGCCAATTACATTAGCGTTAAAACGCTTTTATAATAGGTTGATCTATATATAAACACCGCAACTCTCCCATGTTTTATCTGCACAGTTGTATTATAAATCGATGGTTTTAAATCGCTCTTAGCAAACTCTTCAAATATCGATTTCTTACCATAACGCCGATGCAATTTCTATTTGGGATCACCACTTGCCAGAATGATATGTCACGCAAATTTCGCATAGTTCACATCACCGATGCCACAATTCTCGAACCGATTCCATTCCAAAACTAATTATAATCTTCATCTCTGGTTTTATTGCAATATGATGGAATATGCAATTTCTCTTGCTCCGATGGCAATTACATAGATTCGATATAGCAAACACAGTTTATTTTCCTTTGATCAAGATTCTGAAGAAATTTCGGTGTTGATGATCTTCATATCACTCTGTTCCAATAAGAATTCACTCACTCATAATTTCTATGTTAATGACTTTTCCAAACTCACAAAATGTGACAGTGCCGAGACTGAATAAAACACAAAATTCATATAATTTTCAATAGAACACAAGTCAAAATCCACTTCACTCAAATTCTCTGATCAACCAGATTCGAATTTACAGAATCTGTCCCTCGATTTTACACAAACCACACTTGTATTTATAAGAAAATGAAACAGAGTTTTGCTATTACAAAATGAAAAATAGAGTCTTGCTCGCCCATCCCTTAAGCCCGATATCTGTTCGATTTTTAACATAACTACCCCCACTAATCTGAGCTTTTTGCTCCACAAAAACCTCGCCTAACTCTTCTCCTCTATCACATTAATTTTCTAATAATAGCTTAACAAAAATCTTCTATTTATTAATAAAGATCTTAACAAAATCTCCTATCTCTAACTCTCGCTTACACCTGTTCGAACAGATTTTATCACTAAATCTAAATAAAATAGTCTCCTTATTACAATAATAACAAACTATTTGAAAACCAAACCCCACAGTAACTAAAATTGACCAAATAGTAAATGAATTGTCAAGCCACAACATGTGAACAGCTTTTTCACATTGCTGGCTTATTCCGATGCTCCTGCATCAGACTCCTGGGGCAGAAAAGATTCATCCTTCAGATTTTTTGGATTTATTCCATATCTCTATAATTGAGCAGCTATCAATCAACTGGAATCTTCCATTGGTTGCTCTTTCCACTTGACCAGATATTGGAAATATGTTTGTCCTCGAGTTTTCTTGAACATTCTTTGATCCAAGATAGCTTCCACTTCCTTCTTGGATGCTTTTGGTACCTGTTCCTCCCAATCTACAGTTTGAATTTCATCAGCTGTAATTTCATTCTGCAATTCAGTTTCTGCTTCTCTGAATGGATATAAGTCTTCAACATTAAAAATGGGGGATATTCTGATCCCTTCCAGCAATTCAATTTCATATGCATTAGCTGAAATTTTCCTTTTAATTTTACAGGGTCCTATTTTCTTCAGTTTCAGTTTATTATAATTCTTTGTAGGAAATCTCTCTTTCCTCAAATATGCCATAACCAAATCTCCTACCTGAAACTCCTTTTCTCTTCTTTTCAGATCTACTCTTTGCTTGTATCTCTTGCTTCTTTCTTGTAGTTTACCTTTGACTTCTTCCTGTAGTTTATGCATTTGTTCAAAAAAATCTTCAGCACTTGCACTTCTGGCTTCTTGTTTTCCCAAGTCTCTAAGCTCATATACTCATCTCGGATGCATTCCAAAGACAATCTGAAATGGACTCATTCCAGTGCTTCGGTTTGGTGTGTCATTGTAAGCGAATTTAGCTTGAGCTAATGCGAAATCCCATTGTTTGGGATTTTGATGTACCAGACTTCTTAGTATATTTCCCAAGCTTCTGTTCACAACTTCAGTTTGTCCATCCATTTGAGGATGGTAGGCTGAACTAAAATTGAGTTTAGTTCCCAGCTTCTTTCAAAGTGTCCTCTAGAAATGCCCTACAAATTTAGTATCTCGATCTGATACAATGCTCACAAGTAAACCATGCAATCTTACAATCTCATAAAAGAATAAATTGGCTATGTGTGTGGCATCATTAGTCTTCTTACAAGCAATAAAATGGGCCATTTTTGAAAATCTGTCTACAACAACATAAATAGAATCATTTTCTCTCTGAGTTTTTGGTAAACCCATAACAAATTCCATACTCATTGCATCCCATGGTCGATTTGGTATGGGCAATGGCTAATATAGACCGGTATTCTGACTCCTTCCTTTGGCATACTGACATACCCTGCATTTCTCAACAAACTTTTTAACATCAGTTTGTATTTTAGGCCAAAAATAAAAAGCATTCATCTGAGCGAAGGTTTTATCTTGTCCAAAATGACCAGACAAGCCTCCATTATGTTTTTCCTTAATTATGTTCTCCCGCATGGAACATTCGGGAATACATAATTTGTTGCTTTTAAATAACAGGCCTCCTTGAATAAGGTAGTCCATCCACTGACTTCTGTTATGGTTCACCGGATTCTGAATTGTTGTGTAGATATCTTTAAATCCTCATCATCCTTGTACATTTCTATCATTTCATCAAAACCTACAACACCCACTTTAAATTCTTGCAAAAGAAAACTTACCCTTCTCAATGCATCTGCCACTTTAGTTGACTTACCACTTTTATGCTTTATTACAAAAGTGAAACTTTGCAGAAATTCCACCCATTTAGTGTGCTTCTGATTTACTTTAGTTGAATATTAATAAACTGCAAAGCGTGGTTGTCTGAATATAATATGAACTCCTTCGGCAGCAAGTAATGCCTCCACTTTTTCAATGCCTGCACAACAGCGTAAAATTATTTATCATAGGGAGAATATTTCCTTTTCACATCATTTAATTTTTCAATGAAATACGCTATCAGTCTTTGGTCTTGACTCAGCACCGCACCAACTACTTCTCCACTTGAAATACTTTCTTGAAATTTGGCAATGCTAGAACAAGCTTTTCTGTTATCTTCTTTTTCAGCAAATTAAAATTCCTGTCAGTTGCTTCTATCCATCAAAATTGTTGATTGACCTCCCTGATTGTCTCAAGGATTGGTGCACAAACTTGACTAAACCCCTTTATAAATTTTCGGTAGAAACTAGCAAGTCCATGGAAACTTCTTACCTCGAATACACTCCTGGGAGTAGGCTAGTTTCTGATTGCTTGTACCTTTTCCAGATCCATTTTTAAACCTTCTTTGGAAATCACAAATCCCAAGTATACCAGCTCTTCTTTCATGAGACTACATTTCTTCAAATTGATTAGTAGCTTTTCCTTCTGCAAAGTTTTCAGGACTAACTTCAGATGTTCCAAATGCTCCTCTTTACTTTTGCTAAAAACCAGAATATCATCAAGGTAAACAACAACAAATTTACCTGTATATTCTTTCAAGAAGTCGTTCATTAATCTCATGAACGTGTTGGGCACATTAGTGAGCCCAAAAGGCATCACTAACCACTCATACAGTCCATTATTTGTTTTGAACGTTGTCTTCCATTCATCGCCTTCCCGAATTCTGATTTGATGATACCCGCTACCTTTGTAAAATACTTGGATCCACTTAAACAGTCCATTAAATCATCCATTCTGGGCAAAGGAAATCTATACCTGACTGTTATCTTGCTGATAGCTCTGGAATCGGTGCACATACGCCATTCTCCTCCATTTTTCGGACTAAGCACCGTTGGCATAGCACACGAACTCAGACTTTCTCGAATCAACCCCTTGTCCATCAGCTCCTGAACTTGTCTTGCGACTTCTGTGCTTTCCTGAGGAGTTAATCCATATGTAGCGTTATTAGGTAGACTTGCTCCTAGTATTAAGTCGATATGGTGACTTATACTTTTAATTGGTGGTAATTCATTTGGCAATTCATCCACGATGATATTCATGAAATTATTTAAGACAACTTGAATTTCTTCAGGAAAATCATTTAAATTTGTGGAGGTTAAAATTACCTTTGGCCTCCCCATGATAGCAAAATACACCTCTTTGCTTTTATCAACCTCTTGTAGCCGTTCTTTGCCACTCATCAACATAATACTATTTTCAGGCAGCTCTTTATCAGCATCATTCTTCACTGGCAGCAATGTCTGTTTAATTCTTTCCTTCTCTATGGTGTATGTATTTATTCTTCCATCATGAATCGCCTTCCAGTCAAATTGCCATGGTCTCCCCAATAACACGTGACATACATCCATGGGCATTATGTCACATAAAATCACATCTCTGTATGTGCCAATCTGCATTTCCACATTACATTGTTCTGTCACGATGACTTGATGACCCTTCTGAAGCCAAGATACTTTGTAAGGTGCAGGATGCGCTTTCCTTGTTAATCCGAGATTTTCTACCATCTCTGTAGACACAAGATTGTCAGTACTCCCACTATCAATTATAACCTTACAACACTTAACCTTTGATTTGCATGTCGTCCTAAACAAATTCTTCCTTTGCACTGGTTCCCCAATCTCTTTTTTTGATCTAAGCAAAGTTCTTCTGAGCAGCAATGATTCACCTTCTTCAGGTGGTTCCTCTTTCACCACAAGTCGAGGTGGTTCTGGCTCTGCCTCAGCCACGTTTGCACCCCTCTGGCTTGTTGTTTTGTTATGAGGACATTCCCATGACATATGTCCCCATTCTCCATAGGTATAACACCTAACGTCTCTGCCTCGCCCTCTTCCTTTGGGCGCGAATCTCCCTCTACTAGATTCACCCATCTGTGGTGATCTGCTGCTTGAACTTCCTGTTTCAACTTGATGTTGTGTTCCTCTAAATCTGCCAGCTCCTCTACCTCTCGCTGAGTTCTTTCCTCTATTTCTTTGACTCTGTTTTCTTAATATTTTCTCCTCTGCTTTCAAGCTTGCTTGATAGGCATCCTCAACAATTTTCAAACTTAATAGGCTAATCTCATCTTGTATTTCATACCTTAGCCCATTAACATATCTAGCTACTTTCTCCAAATCATGTTCTACATGCCTTGTTCTAATACTTAACCTGTAGAATTCTTATGTATACTCCTTAACAGACATTCCTTTCTGCTTCAGATTTTGCAGCTGCTTAAAAAGATTCAAATGATAGTCTTTAGGCAAAATCTTGGCTTTCAGTTTGCTTACCATTTTATCCCACTGCTTGATCTTAGATTTCCCTTTTCTTGTTCTTGATGTCTGTAACTCTTCCCACCAAATGGCTGCATGGCCCTTTAGTCTAGTGACTGCAAACTTCACCCTCTTATTCTCCTCAATCTCTTCATAATCAAAGTACTGATCTATGGATCTGATCCAATCCATGAGCTCCTCGGCATTCAAACTCCCTTCATACATAGGAATCTCCATTTTGGGTTTGCTTCCAGCCTTTGCCAGCATCTTGATGATTTTGACATTGTCATTCTCTTCTTATGCTTCCACATTTGCATCAGATTCTTCTGAAGAACTCTCAGCTCCCTCATTAGGCGCTCTTCTTTGAGCTGTCTCCATTGTCTCCATTCGTTCACGCAATCTCCACACTTCTTCTATCAAAACTGCATTTGGTTCTGGTCTCCTGCGACCAATTCCCCTTCTCGGTGGCATTTTTGCTGTAAACACCTGTCTCTTTGGCTATGATACCAAATATCACGCAGCAACAGCTTGGCACAACCCAATAGATTACAATAGCAGATTAACAATACAAATAGAAACTTTCGTTTTCAAAACACCGAAATCAAATTTCCTGAGTATTCAAGGAGAGCGCAGCCAATATAATACTTTAAACAAAATGGAAACAGCATTAAAACACAGTTGAGGCACACATATAATTCATTCAAGTCGTAATAAAAATAAGTGTCCCCAACCAATTACATTAGCATTAAAATGCTTTTATAACATGTTGATCTATATATAAACACCGCAACTCTCCCATGTTTTATCTGCACAGCTGTATTATAAATCGGTGGTTTTAAATCGCTCTTGGAAAACTCTTCAAATATCGATTTCTTACCATAACGTCGATGCAATTTCTATTTGGTATCACCACTTGCCGCAATGATATGTCACGCAAATTTCGCATAGTTCACATCACCGATGCCACTATTCTAGAATCGATTCCATTCCAAAACTGATTATAATCTTCGTCTCTGGTTTTATTGCAATATGATGGAATATGCAATTTCTCCTACTCCGATGACAATTACATAGAATCGATACAGCAAACACCGTTTATTTTCCTTTGATCAAGATTCTGAAGCAATTTCCGCGTTGATGATCTTTGTATCACTCTGTGCTATCACTCTGTTCCAATAAGAATTCACTCACTCACAATTTCTATGTTAATGACTTTTCCAAACTCACAAAATGTGACAGTGCCAAGACTAAATAAAACACAGAATTCATATAATTTTCAATAGAATACAAATTGAAATCCACTTCACTCAAATTCTTTGATCAACCAGATTCGAATTTACAGAATTTGTCCCTCGATTTTACACAAACCACACTTGTATTTATAAAAAAAATGAAACAGAGTTTTGCTATTACAAAATGAAAAACAGATTCTTTCTCGTCCATCCCTTAAGCCCAATATCTGTTTGATTTTTAACATAACTACCCCCACTAATCTGAGCTTTTCGCTCCACAAAAATCTCACCTAACTCTTCCCCTCTATCACATTAATTTTCTAATAATAGCTTAACAGAAATATTCTATTTATTAATAAAGATCTTAACAGAATCTCCTATCTCTAACTCACGCTTACACCTGTTCGAACAGATTTTATCACTAAATCTAAATAAAATAGTCTCCTTATTGCAATAATAACAAACTATTTGAAAATCAAACCCCACAGTAACTAAAATTGACCAAACAGTAAATGAATTGTCAAGCCACAACATGTGAACAGATTTTTCACATTGTTGGCTTATTCTGATGCTCCTGCATCATTTCCATTCATAATCAGGGGCCCTCCTTCTAGCACCAAAAATGTTGAAGGTTCTAACTTGAATGCCTCAACATAGGGGAAAACCACCCAATCAGGAGCTTAAAGTAACTCTGTTTCCGTTGAAATTGGTGAGTCCGACTGGATATAAAGGGACCAGTGTCCCATTTTAAATAGATTTAATATAGTAATAGAATGAAAAATTGATGGAATGATTTTATAGCTAATGGTAAAATTACTAAATGAACTTATACTACTTATTTCCTAGGATAGTACATCTTCATATGTGATTCAAAGAAAGATTTCACAAAGTAAATAATGATATAGATCATTCAATGCTTTAATGAATAGAAAGCATATATGATAAACTAAATTAATTAATTTAGTTAATTAAAACTCAATCACATAAAAAAAATCTTGTTATCTCATACATAATCACAATCATCCAATCCTACACATCAATAGTGATGATGACTAATTGTAATCAAAGCATTTATATAATGAAATAACGCATAATAGATTCACTATATAAATCAAGCATACATAACGATATCACAAAGATAATAGTACCCTATACATTATCGCTCTGCTTATGAAAAAGATAGATTTCAGGCTCAGGTTCTTAATTAGATAATTTTGAATCAAACAATAGTGAAGTTCAAAAGTTGTCTTCTCAAAATTTTGGACCCCTTTCTAAATGCATGAAAAGGGTTTAAATAGGCTATTAATATTACAAAAATAGTAAATTTAAAATAAAATATTTCAAAAAATATTTAACAAACTAAGCTAAGATAAAGGACAATTAAATTTGTGATATGTTGCAACAAGAACTCATGATTGTGCTCTAGATTGATTCTCCATCTGCTCTCTAATATTGTATATGTCTGTGAGTGGCTTCAGCTGGGGGGGATGTATCAGCTACATTCGCATTTGTCTTGTAAGAAGAAATTGTATTTTTGTGTTTGAGATACACCTCGGCGCGAGCCACTGACTATGAGGATTCACCAGAAAATGCCAATAACGTTCAAGGTTCACTTGCGATAAACTTTGAATGTCTTGAACCTTCCTTTTAGATGTTTCTTTCCAAGATTGTTTCAAATTTGTGACATTTGGAAAGTAGTCCTTTGGGCATTCCTAAATTAGATTGGCTTGCAATAAGGTATCGGCGATGCATTCGGTGAAATTTGAGGTAAGGTTTCTAGCTCTAATAATAACCATCTCTAGTTGTTTCATTTTTATATCCCAGTCACAAAATACGATATCCTTTTATGATTCTTCAATTCGAGGAAGATCAGATGATCTTCCCTGAGCACTGCCTTGCCAATCTATATACTCAGAGATTTTATCATCGATATCTTCATAAAATGTCCTCAAGTCATGAATTAAGGCCAATTTGTGATAGAAAATGGCCTCCTTCTTTGTTAAGAGTATATCCAGTTTTGATACTTCTTTGCGGACTTCATTTACATCTGGATTTTCTCTCAATTGGTCTATTATTTTTTGCAACTGTAATATTTGTGCATCCTTGTCCTCTACTTCAGCTTAAAATGGTATCTTTAAATCATTAAATCTCTTTTGCAACTCGGTAAGATTTTTTTTCCACTTTTGCTCAATTGCTTACTTTTATGTCTGAAAAGTTCGTTCGCACTGGACAATCCTTTGATCCTTTTCCTTCATTAGAAATTGTATTTCTATAGCTTTGTCGATGGTAGCACTAGCATAAGCTCCTACGAACTGAGATAATCTGTTTAATTCTTCATCCAAGGTTGTTTGAGTTCCTTTCCAAAGAACTAGAAAAGGAGTCATTTGTAACTAGCGCTCGCGACTATTCTAGCTTTCTTTTCTTCCTTGACCTGCTCATTACTACTTTATGCTTTGGACTGTAAAATACATCCAAAGGCAAGATTTCTTCAATTTTGAGGACTATCTTGATAGTAGGAAACACAAGAATTGTCTCAATATCATCAGCAACATTTGATTGATTGACAATCTTAGCATTAATATTACTCTCAGGATTTTTAGGAATAATATCATCTTGGGAAGCCTCAATAGTAAACGAGATTCTCCCTATAGTCTCTAGAACCTACTCTATCTCTCTGTTGACTGCAACTTGTTCTGCTTGTATATCGGTTGAGACATCTGTAACCCAAGCTTCCTCTGTTGTCAAAACGCGGTTGAATTCCTCCTATACTTCATCTAATTTGTTCTCCACTTTGATTTATCTTGTGTGCTCAACAGTTATAGTAGTTATTTCAAAGACTTGGGAAGAAATTGGAGCTTTTGAGGAGGAATTTTATGCGTCTAAAGTTTTTGAATTATATCGGAATTGTTTTAACAGGGTCTCAGGCAAATGGGATATTATCCGCTGGCGATATTACTTAAATATAATCAATTCTTCGGGGCTTAGATTATTTGCTACTAATTTTTCTATCATATAATATTTCTAAACCATTTCAAAAAATCATCAAATTTCTCGGGCTCGTTAAAAAACTGTCTGAGCTTAGCCTGTGTTGTAACATCTTTTGCTACACCCTGCTGGTCATATGATCTGTTTAATATGGTTGGAAAATTAAAGGTTGTTAATTGGTCAATCTCAATTGAAGAATTCTTGAAATTTTCTAAGGCATAGGTACCACAAGAAATAGGAAATCTTGGCCAGGCGAATTTCTTGGCATCTTTAAGTACTTTAGTTAAGCCCTTACCAACTGTTTGATAAGCGACTTGGGACAAAAAGGGGAAAAACATGATGATGGGAAAGGCTACCAAAAACACGAATGTAGGTGAATGATTCTTCCCCAAACCACTTTCCTATAGGCTTTAGGTATTTATTGGCTTCTACAGTAAGTCTAGGGGCTTTTCTTCCAAATACTTCTTGGTGGATGGGGAGCATAAATTCATGACAAATTTTGTATAAGTGAGCATTGTATCTCCATTCCCAAAGGATATCGATATAAATAGAAATAGGGCTAGGAAATTGATTTGTTAATTTCCATCCAAGAGATGGAAAATCATAAGAAAAACAAATTGCGTCCATGGCATAGGTGCTCATAAAGAAAGGAGGAGTCGTTCTTTTGAGAACATTGTGCTTTTGTCTATAATTGCAGATTTGGTTGGTCAAATTGTTGGATAATATATTCGCCCAATCCATTATATAGCCATGAGCAAAGCCTTATATTAATGGCACCCATTCTTCATATAATTTATGTGTATTTGGATAACCATAGAGGTGACATAACATAGCAGCAATATGAGAGAAAGGGCCAACAATGGAGGCTAATGAATATATACCCCTGTCCTCTCACTTATGTTTGTTTGGGTCCCTTCTCCATTCTCTGATCAGGTTTGCAGGGTTTGAATCCTCTTGCATGAATTTCTAGACAAATTGTGTATCATACCTCTTTTGAGGTGAAGGTAGATGATACATTTTCCTTAAATCCTCAGCTTTAAAAGACCCAATAATTGTCTTCCTCGGCGTTATAAATATTTTGTCTGTAATCTTGAGTTGGTCAACAACCCATCTCACCATATTTCTATATGGTAAGATTTTAGGGTGAGAAATAATTATATGAAGAAATGAATTGGCCACATCATTCCATGTGACGTCGTTACTTAGAGGAGAATCATCAACAGTAGCAGTCTGTTTCACAATTACGGATTTTCATCCTCGAATAGTTTGTATATCACTTCCCAGGAGGCGAAACCTACATCCAGAGTGCATGTAGTATCTATAAACAATGGAGACATTACAAACACTTCTTTAGGTGGCAAGATTGGTTCTAATTGTGTTACGGACTTCCTCCTTGCCTTGATTATTCTTGACATGTCCTTTAACTGCTTTTTATTAGAATTTACTTGTAAAGAAACCAACCAAGATAAGTAGCAAGAGCTTTGAAGGATGCAAATGGTCATATCAATTCAATGTGAGTTATATGGAAATCCCTTCACATTAACTACAAGGTATTACCAATCAATAAAAACTTCGAAATTAGAATGACGCAAAGTGGTCATTAAATTTCCAAACGTTTGTTCATGTGATATTGACACTTGTCATTATATGGGAAAATATTTTTTCAGCGTGTGGTATCAGGTGACATAACATAGCTCAGCAATATGTGATTTCCACAAAGTATATAGGCACGGGATGTATATTAGTGAAAGATCGAAATTTCACAGATCGTGATATCAGCATCCATTAATTTGACGGAATGCAATATCGATTCTTGACGGGATGTGATGTTGGCTCAGCATTTCGCATTTCGCAATTTCGCAATCGACATTTGTATTTGGCTTATCAGCTTATCGTGACTTCGCAAGTTCACATTTCGGATTTTCGTAGTTTTAGCTTCGTGGTTGTTCTTTGAAATCACTGATACTATGTGTATTATTTAATAAGACCTATTATTTTATAGTCTTTTCATTAATTTTGTGATTGCTTTAGATTTATAAATCATCTTTTTAAAACTATAAATGGATTCCTAAAATGTTTTATGACCTTATTCATAGACTTTTTTGTTTTATTCTAAAATTAAAGAGTAAAAATAAAACTTATCCTATTTTATCTAGACATACAAAGATTATATCCTAAAAATTTTAAAGGGTCCCCATTATTCTTTCTCCTAAATCTAAAGATAATGGGCGGTTGTTTAGTAGCACAACAATACCCCAACTTTACAATGTATACCGCATATCCCAATTTTTTGGATCATTTAAGTTGGTCCACCTCTCCAGTAAATTTAATAACACTATGAAGTAGGCTGGCATAAACACCCCCCTTGTAGATTCAGGGTATCTGTTGTCTCCCGTCCTTTTGCCAAACATTTATGTTCACCTGTAGGTTGTGTGGGTGCATATTTTAAGTAAAAATCCCATGGTCATGGAGTGCTTCCAACAAGACATCTAATAATTGGAATTGCCTTTGACCCCCATCTAGGGATCCTCTCCAATCCTCAACTTGCTACCAATCCTAATTTTTTGGTTTGCCCATTTACCTATTCAGGGGAAAGCTTTTACCAATGCTTTCCATGCTATAAAGGCTCATGAATCATGTTTCCTTTTGAATTTGAGTTTTGAACCATGATTTCAAAGATATACCCCTTAAATTGTTTGTTTTCACAACTCTTGCCCAAAGTCTTCATTGTATACCAACCTCTAGAGACTTTTTTGCAAGTGTTAAAATAAAGAGGCGAATATTTTTCAACCCCGACCCCCAACGTATATTTGAGTTGCCAACATTTTCCAATTAACTAAGGGAATATGGAATACCCTCCTAAAATATCAACTACTCTATATGGTCACTTTTATGATTAGTATGGGTTTGTGGAGGTGGCTATGCTAAGTTATAATTTTGAATTTAATTCTAGTCTGACCATGGTTTTTTTTTGCGTTGAGAGGTGCTTTACAATATATCTAGTTGTAATGTAAGAAAGTATGTAAACATTTGTCAGTGAATTTATATTAATCTCTTAGATTTATGACACTTAAAGGATTTGTAAACACCTACATGTCGACTCAATATATTATCTTTAAAAGTAATAAAAATAATAAAATTCAATTTATTATATTGTAATTTTGTTTTATTAATAAAATTAAGAATAACTTTTTAGATAAAAACAAATCATAATATACATATCATATTAAAATATAAACATATAAGTAGTAGCTACAAGTTAAGGTCCTTTTACATTATAAAATTAAAATAATGATTATGTAACTCTATTAAATTTCATTAATAAGCCACAATAAAAACTTTAATATTTAATAAACTTATAATATAATAATATTTTAAACCATGAATATTCACGTTCACTTTAGCATTAGATATTATTAACTTGTAAAAAAGGCTTTGTTACAATACCATGGGCCAATATCATGTTCATTCAATACCACATGCCCAAAAACCATCTCTCATTTCAACAATCGAAATATTAAATTTAAAAGCAAAATATTATAATTACTTTGAGTATATTAACCCTCTTATCACATTAAATATTTATATATATAATATATATATATATATATATATAAATATATATATATATATATATTATATAATATATATATATGATATATATATAAATTAAGACCTATGTGGGTTTGTTAAGCTGTTGGTAGGGAGTTTAAGGGTGAAATCGTACCAGCGTTAATGCACGAGATCCCATCAGAACTCCGCAATTAAGCGCGCTTGGGCTAGAGTAGTAATGGGATGGGTGACCTCTTGGGAAATCCTAGTGTTGCACCCTCCCCCATTGTAAACCCTAAGGGTTAGCTCAGTTAGTAGAGTTATCGTCGCTAAGTACCTCGCCAGTTGGGAGGTCATGGGGTCAAATCTCCTCGGCGCCCTTGGGGTTATGCCTTGCTTGTTTAGCCGGCCAGTAGATTCCTTCAAGTTGATCTCCCTGAATTTATAAAAACAAAAAAAAACAAAAAAGTCGTATTTTACCATATAAATTAAAATAATAATTTTGTAACCATTAAACTTCATTAATAAGCACATGAAAGCATAATATTTTCTAAATTCAAGCTGATTCATATTTTTTTGAGAAATATTTTCAAATTGCATTGACAAGTATCTAATCGAACCACCCAATGTGGTTCATTATCAAGACTAAGATTGAGAGTCTAATCTAAGAATGCAATTAAATAATGTAGAGAAAAACAATTCTAAAAATCAAATTTTGATGTACTAAGATGTACCATATTTCAATTGGAATAAAAATCATTTAATGCAATGTTTAAGAATCAATTAATTAATAAAAATTAAAATAATTTCACTTAAGAAAAAGTAAAATAAAGATATAGAAAGAATAAAAATAAATTAAATAAAGAATAAATTAATTACTAAACACTAATAACATAAAAATAAAAATAAAAATAAATAAAAAACTAACCAAATAAGGATTTAGAACCAATTATTTAGAAGTTAAAGTGAAAGAGTAAATACGAATTAAGAAAAACTAAAAGTCATGAGAACCCAATTTAAGATACATCGCACTAGAAATGAATATTTTAATATTATTATTTTTCCCACTAGAAATGAATATTTTAATATTATTATTTAGAACCAATTATTTAGAAGTTAAAGTGAAAGAGTAAATACGAATTAAGAAAAACTAAAAGTCATGAGAACCCAATTTAAGATACATCGCACTAGAAATGAATATTTTAATATTATTATTTTTCCCACTAGAAATGAATATTTTAATATTATTATTTTTTTTGGAAAAGAGTGAATAAGAATAATTAATTATATATATATATATATATATATATATATATATATATATAATTATTATATTTATTTATTTATTTATTTTTAATTATGGATATTTATTTTTTATTTTGGTATTATTAATTTGTAAATAGGCTTTGTTACAACACTGTGAGTCAATACCATCGCTCATCAATACTACATGCCCAAAAACCATCTCATTTCACAATCAAACTCTTTTATAAATATATATATTTTTTAATTTTATGTTATTACATTTTTGCAGCAAGAGACACTCTCTAGCCCAATATGGAAGAGATGTTGTAATGTCTTGTTATGTTATGTTATCTAATCATTTTGACTTGGTCCAATTACATAAAAATAAAAATTATTAATTATTAATTATAGTTATGCTGGTGGCAGGAAATGTCTTGCCAACAACTAGGGGGTCTCCCTAGTGTGAAGTCTCAATTAGGCATCACACCATTTGGGATAGGTGCCCCATCTGGTATGTGAGCCCAACTGTCACCGTGAATTTTTTGCTAACTAGTTGTCAAATATGAGGATGTTAGAGCGAGGACAAGAAATAAATGCCTGGACAGTAGGAATGAGGTCAACCCATGATTGATAACTTGCAAAACAAGATACAAGAATGCAACAACTAAAGCATAAGAAGAAGTATGCCTCAAGAAGGGTTAATGAGCTAAAACCATCTCAGACAAGCACAAATAGGAAAGTGATAGATGTTAATTGCAAATCATCTCACAATAAGTTAATGACATAGCATGAAATAAGAAAGGAAGAATTCAAAGTAGACGTGAAAGCCAAAATACATGAATTAGTTCATTAAAATGTCGCCCACATGAAAACACATGTACAAATGCGATGGAAATACCAAACAATCGATACAACCATAATGAAGAAGCATGGGAATCGATGCCGAAAGTGAAGAACTCATTATTCTACTGCAAATACAAGTACATGTTTTGTGAACCATCAAAGCCTAATAGTGAAACATGGGTTGCTCATACCATCTTCAAAGTAAAACCCTAGCCTCACCATAATTCATCTGCTAGATGCCAAGAGCGAAGTAGCTCTAGCTCCTTAAGCATAATTCAACTATTTAATGTTAGTCCTATCTCAAGCATAAAGTCCCCCTAAATGAGCCATGAGGTTATATTTATAGAAGTGAGGCGATTGTTCACCTACCATGACCTTTCATTTTCCCTCATGACTATTGAAATTCCCTTGGACTTTCGGATATTTAATGCCTATTACATGCATAATTAATCTTTGCATAGCTATTGGCATTATGATAAGAAACATTTACATTATGATAAAAGATAAGTCATGAGGAGAACAAAGATGATTTTTTGAAACCCTGGAGTGATGATGAACAACATGGTCCCAATGTTGTGGCAAATAAATAGGGACCTGCATGAGCTAATGAACAACATGGTCGTATTAATTTTCCATGTTCAATGTATACTTTCCTGCTACTACATCTGCCATGAAGTAGACTACTCTTTAGGAACGATTTCAACATCCACAACTTGGTTGACCCAACGCCTTGGGCAGCTATATGGGGCCATCATGTGATAATTAATTCCATTCATTGCATAATGCATATCAATTGTCTTTATACCCCATTTTCATGGAAGCGATCATCTGACCAACTTATGATGTTGTGCCTTTGGTATTACTGAATGGTCCTAGAAGCCTATATAGAACTAGTTTGTTTGTTTGTCGAAATCCTAGTTTCAGCCTTCGTGAGAAAACCTTAATTGTCATCAATGGCTTACAAGCTTCTTATCTTGGAAAAGATGCATTGTAAAATAATTTTCCAGTGCATTGACAATAGCAGGGCTTATTTCTCTCAATTTGATCCAATCTCCCTTTTCATAGGTCAAAAATCTTGATCCCTCCTTTCACTAGGTATGAGAGTGACTTTGTGTTTGGGCACATGAGGAGCTTCAAACTTCACACCACTCATATCATCATTTGAATCAATATATATATCTTGTCATTTGAATTGTTAGTAAGAATTAATCCCTAATGCCCAAGGAACTCCAAATTTGTATATTGTCCATAGCATGGAAGGTCTTGTTCTCCTTACATTTAATACTCCCTTTATTTCTATTAGCTCACTTCTCATTTTAGAACATGTAAGCCTTGAAACTGTGGTAAGCCTCTTGCTCCTAGCATATTCTAAACTTTTAGCTCCTTCGTGCACGCTGAAGACTTGACACCATCACAAAACTTGCTGCAATTGTGTGTGTCCCTTTGTCGACATTTATTTTTCTTGCATTGTTGTGCCTACTATTGATTTGCAAAACTTGAGGATTTGTAAAAATCTATATCCATGAGTGACCATGGTATGCACCTGTGGTGCCAAATCCTCCAAGACATACTATGAAACAACTTCATTGTTGAAAGCATGATCTATGTCGATGTTTAAATTTCTTCCACCAAGAGAAGGATGTATAAATCAAGATGGAGGGATTTTCCCTTGTTTCCCAAAGACGCTAGATTTTTTGCAAAATAGAGTTGAAATAGGAACTATTATATTTCCATCTCCTTAAGTGGGAGAAATTGAGGAAACCATGATCTGGAGATCAAAAATAGACTCAAAAATGAAATTTCTCGAAATCTCCCAAAACCAGCGTCAAGTCATAGTTTTTATTGTCCTGATTTCAACGATGCTTGAATCACCTCAATCTGACGTCGTATGAATAATTTATGGCATTCTGAAGTTTTTGACCAGCAACTAAAAAATCAACAGCAAGGTTGACTAGGCAATTTATACAACTGACGTCATCAATTGACTGTGCAGGGCACAGTTGGCGGTGGACCAATATGGTCTTGACACATGGCATCACCGTACAGGTTTTTGGTGGCTCATTTTGATTGGTGGCTTGATTTAAGGTAGCCCAACAAGAGGCTGCCATGTGGCCCAATTGGAGGGTGCCATGTGGCCCTCTATGGTTGGTTAAAAAAATTATATCGGGCCTAAGGGCCTCAGTGGGGTTCTACCCCTAGACCTCCTACACAACAACACAATTCTCTACCTCCAAGCCACAACGTTGGTTCTTAACAACCATAGGGCATTGGTTACATTTAATTTTGAATGGCTGACGGTTTGGGAGCAGGGGTCGAGCAGTAAGCCCTTGCCCATGGTCACAACAACCACCATACGAACGGTGACGGAGTGGAGAGGGGCAAGAGGGAGCTCCAACCCCTAGTCTTGGCATTCACTAGAGGACCAAGTGGAGGCTATAACAGACAGGAATTGGACTAAGCCCCAGGCCTTGGTCACATGCGCTCACCACATCATTGTGCGGAGGGTTAGGTGGAAGGGTCGGACAAATAAGCCTTGGCCCCCGGTTCTTGGCGAATGGTTATGACAACTGACGAAAATAGTTAGGATCCAAAGTCCGCGGGGGTGAATAGTTAGCCCCGACCCTTGGCGATATTGCACCACATGTGACCTTATCCCAACGGAGAAGGATCTTGGCCAGCAAGGGTAGGCGGTTAGCCCTGGACCTTGGCCACATAACATAATATGACCCTAATTTGGTGCTTAAGGGTTATTGGCAAATTTAAGCAGGTGAAAAAATGCACCTTTTGCAACGGGAATCTTTCCAGTACCGGATGAAATTGTCGCTCAATGGACTGTGAAAAGAGTGAAATTATCGTGCACTTAGGACGTTTTGCCAATTTGTAGGACAGAGAGCAAATCTTGGCTTGGAGAAGCATATCTTGCTTAATTTTAAACCTTTTTTAGCTCAAGAAGAACCTCATAGGGGTTTTTGAGAGTCCTGAACTCAATGGAATCCTCAATTTTCTGATTTGAACACTGCATGATGGACTTTTTGTAGATTCAAATCCATTAGTGACAGAGATAGACAGATATTTGTAGAAAGTTGAAGGCATATTTGAGCATGGAGATAGCCTAGTCAGAGGTTTTCTAGCCTTCTAGTTTCATCTATAGCAGCTCTTACTTTAGCACAGTAGTTATTTTCAGTATTTTCTCAATGTGCTCATGAGAGAAGTTATTTTCAACACTTCATTGTGGATTTGTTGTATGTTTATGTGCTTGGATTTCAGGTGGAGTACAAGTACCTGTTATGAGAGTGTCAATTTTCTGTTGACAATCATGACTTACTCTAGGGAGTCATATTTTTGAGTGAGAATTCTTTGTAGGAGAATGTTTCTTGGTAGTAGAAGCAAACCACCCTTGTGTAAACAATTTTTGATGTACTCATTTTCTACTGAAATGAATATAATAGGCCTATTCATTGGACAAGGGCCCAAAGATGTATCCCAAGAGGGGTGAACTCTACTATAAAATGTTGGTTTCTTCTCTTCATGTTTATCATCTTAAGTTGCATATGAATTTGTTTCTCATTTAAATGTATGTGAAAACTTAACTCACCATCTTGAAGAGGTTGTGAAACTTATTTTACCTTTAAAGATCCATTTTGTCAACTTGCAAAGTGTCAAAGGATAGTCAGTTTTTATCGGGTAGTGTTGTTCTCCAATTTTTAGAACAGGTGGTATCAGAGCAGGTTTTGACCAAGTTGCAAGTATGGACAAGAAAAGCATGAAATACTCCAAGAGTTGGAGGATATTAATCTATCTCTTCGAATGGAGAATGTCGAGCTAAGGAGATTGCTTGAAATTGTAGAGGAGGAGAAAAGGAAAGTGTGCCTATAGTTGTAGCATGTAGTGGAGGAACAAACTAGTGAGAGTTCCATCCTAGAAGCAACAAATAATCCCTTCAAGATGAAGCCAATTTGTGGGCATGGTTCGTACACAGGATATAGATCCTATGTTGAGAATGATTCTTGCAATTTTTGTCATCATCTGAAAGATTCTCCCTATGTTCCATTTGGTAAAAGTGGTTGGCTAGAGTTATCATCCACTTCGTCATCAACATCTGAACTGAAAATATGGATGATAGGCCAAAGGAGGTAAGTAGTGTTTCTAGTTCTACTCCTTCAGCTGATGTTGATAATACATCTTTTGCAGCTTTTGAAAAGCATACCAAAGGTATTGGTATGAATCTTTTAACTCAAATGTGTTATGATAGAATAGGCCTCAAATTCAATGGACAAGGTGTCATTAATCCTAGCGAGGTGAAGGAATGACCACGATATGAAGGATTGGGTTATGGCCATGGATAATTAGAGGGTGGTCTAAAATTATTAAGGAAAAGAAATTATCAAGTGATGATATGTCACACCATGATGGTAGTGATAGAGGAAAATTGTCTCCAAAGAGAGATAAATGTTCCAAGGGACATGAAAAGTCCATTTCTTCTCATCAAAGTCACAATCCAAAGGACAGGTATAAGGGTCATGGCGATTTCAGAAATGTTGATGATTTTGATTATTTATGGGAAATGTTTCCTTGCACATTTTGTGATGCATCTGACCATTGTGTGGCCGATTAAAAGAAACGTAAGGCAATGGTCAAAATAATGGAACAAATCCTTGGGACAAGGAATGATGAACGTCTCTTATTTATGAAGACTTCCTTGTCAATGGGCAAGTGTAAGCATTTTTTTACCCATTGTAGCATGAATGGGCACTGGATTGAAAATTTTTGTAAACTCCATCCAGAACTTCATCCCAAGAAGGACAAAGAGGTCATGCAATCCCTTGCAAGGAAAGTGAGGAGTGGAAAAGTAGAAATTGATGTAGTCCTTGACGCAACCTTCGAAGTATTGCGGGTGCCGAAAGAGAACGCATAAGCCTGGTTAGGGAAATAATGGGTAGACTATTTTGTATATTTTGCTTGCTTTATAAAATTGTGATTACTTGTTGTACATTCTGTTTGGGTACTTTGTAAAGTGAATTCATGTACAAATCACTTATTTGCAACATGTGTGTTTTCTTTGGCATGTTATGTTATTTTGTCTTGATGATGAGTCTATTTGTTTTAGGACTTTTGGATCGAGCATTGTATTTCATCCAGTATGTCTATAGTTGTGTCAAGCACTCACTTATACAAGTATTTTGATGTGAAACTTGTTTGTGAATTTGATATTTGGTAAAGATTGTACAGAATATGACCATGGTAATGTGGAAAAATCTAAGCATGTTATTGAAAAAATGCAGCCAATGCATCTAAGAGTACAAGTGCATCTTGAGGACAACAAAGCAAAGTACAAAGCAATGCATGGCAAGCATAGTTGCTTATGATTTCCAGGTGGAAAATAAAGTTTGGTTTCAACAAAGAGAAACTTCAAAGTGAAGTTTGTTTGAGTCAAAGAAATATGGTTTTGGAGAGAATGATCAAATTCCATCCATCGAAGTTTTTGTTCTTACATGTTTAGAAGAATTGCAGCAAGCCACATTTTTTACCAAGAAGATAAGGACTTCACACAAAGGCGAGGTGGAGTACCCTAATTGGATCTCTAAGGCACCAATTCAAACATAACAAGAAGGATCGAGATCAGGAAATTTAATGAGATTTTTCCTCACTTATTCGCAGAGTGAAAATAGAATTTTGGAGGTCCAAAAGTTCCTAGTGGGTAGGTATGATCTGGAGATCAAAAATAGACTTAAAAAATGAAAGTACTCAAAATATCCTGAAATCAACTTCAATTTGTAGTGTTCGTCATCTTGATTCCAATGATACTTCAATCGCCTCAATCTGACGCCGTATGAATAAGTTATGGTGTTCTGAAGTTTTTGACCAACATCTAAAATTTCAACAACAAGGTTGATTTGGTTGCTAACTGAGCAGTCCGCACAACTGATGTCATCACTAACTATGCAGGGTATGGTTGGTGGTGGACCAATCTAGTCTTGACATGTGGCATCACCATACAGGTTGTAGGTGGCTCGTTTGACTAGTGGTTTGATTTGAGGTGGCCCAATAAGAGGATACCATGTGGCCCAATCAGATGATGCCACATGGCCCTCTATGGTTGGTTAAAAAATTTATATCAGGCCCAAGGGCCTCTACAAGGTTCAACCTCTAGACCTCCTACACAACAACAAAATTCTCTATCGCCAAGCCACAATGTTAGTCCTTAACAACCATAGGCTGCTAGTTACATTTAAGTTTGAATGGTTAATAGTTTAGGAGGAGGGGTTGGGCGATAAGCCCTATCCCCTGGTCATGACAACCACCATACGACTACATGTAAAGTGGAGAGGGGTGAGCGGGAAGCTCCAACCCCTAGTCTCAGCATTCACCACAATACCAAGCTCCAACCCCTAGGGACAGGGCTAAGCCCTAGGCCCTGGTCACATGTGCTCACCACAGGACCATGTAGAGGGTTAGGCAAAAGGTCGAGACAGATAATCCCTAGCCCCTAGTTCTCAGCGAATGATTATGACCATCTATGGAAACAATTAGGAGCCAAAGCCAATGGGTCCAAACAGTTGGCCTCGACCCCCAACCATATCGCACCATATGTGACCTTATCCTGACGGAGAAGAAGCTTGGCCAGCGGTTAGCCCCGACCCTTGGCCACATAGCATAATATGACCCTAATTTGGCACTTAAGGGTTATTGGTGAATTTAAATAGACAACAAAATGAACCTTTTTGCGATGGGAATATTGTTAGTCTTAGGCGAAATCGTCGCTTGACGAACTGTGAAAAGGAAAAAATCGTTGCACAGTTAGCAGGTTTTGCCAATTTGTAGGATAGATAGGAGAGCTTGGCTTGGAGAAGCATCTCTTGCTCATATTTTAACCTTTAGGAGCTCAAGAAGAGCATAGATAGGGGTTTTTTAGTGTCTTGGACTCAATGGTATGCTCAATTTTATGACTTGAGCATTGCATGATGGACATTTTGTAGAGTCAAGTCCTTTAGTTCCAGAGACAGACAAAGTTTTGCAACAAGTTGAAGGCATATTTGAGCATGGTGAGGGCCTAGTCAAAGGTTTTCTAGCCTTCTAGTTTCATCTGCATCAACTGTTACTTTAGCAGCACAACTATTTTCAGTCTTTTGTCAATGTGTTCATGGGATAATCTCTTACACTTCACTATGGAGTTGGTGTATGCTTATGTGCTTGGATTTCAGGTGGAGTACAGGGACCTATTATGAGAGTGTCCTTTTTCTGTTGACAATCATGACTTACTATAGGGAGTCATATTTTTGAATGAGAATTCTTTGTAGGAGAATGTTTCTTGGTAGTAGAAACAAGCCACTCTTGTGCGATGTACTCATTTGAAGCTGAAATCAATATAGCAAGCCTAGTCCTTGGAGTAGGGCCCAAATACGTAGCCCAGGAAGGGTGAACTACGTTATCAAATGCGGGTTTCTTCTCTTCATGTTTATCATCTTAAGTTGCATATGATTTTGTTTCTATTTTAAGTTCATGTGAAAACTTAACTCACCATATTGAAGAGGTTGTGAAACTTATTTTACCTTTAAAGACCCATTTTGTTAACTTGCAAAGTGTTAGAGGATGATCATCTTTTCTCGGCCAGTGTTGTTCTCCCATTTTCAAATCAAACCATTTGTCAATAGGAAAGTAGGTAACAAAATCAAAATTTGTCAGAAGTTAATCCTACTCACATGCTCAAAAATGGGTGTAGCCTGCATTATATATATTCCTTATAAATACACCAATGGTTAATGTAAGTGCCAATAAATTACATTCAGTGAGACAATAGGACTCTATGAAGCCATCTTGAAATCACAAGGGCGTTGTTGGCATTTATTACAAATCCATTCTTTATATTAGAGGTTCATTTACAACCTTTAATTTCTTCTAAGCAGCCCATAAGAATTAGCAAAATGCCCCATGTTCAAATTGAGATTTCACTAGATGCCTAAGCTATATGATGTGATGTATGATTGAAGCTTCCTCAAGTCACACTATAAGTCAAATTGTTAGTCACAAGGTTGATAAGGATCATGAATGCGACCTGCAACCTCGACCTAGTTTCAGCCCACCGTTACAGTGCAAGTCACACCATCACAATCATGATTTAGT
The DNA here is from genome assembly GCA_000404065.3 of Pinus taeda. Lineage (NCBI taxonomy): Eukaryota > Viridiplantae > Streptophyta > Pinopsida > Pinales > Pinaceae > Pinus > Pinus taeda. The sequence goes on from APFE030242381.1 coordinate 101,157, forward strand.
TTTGTTTCCTAGTGCTAGTCGCATTGGATGTTGCAAGTGTGATTTACAGCTTGGTAGTGACAATTACTCGTGCCAATTATAGGATCGATCTCTAGCAAAATCACAAGTTCCATATATAGTCCAAATCACATTCTTAATGTAGTTTGTAAATGTGTTTTGTGACTTCCAAAGTCTCTGATCCTAGTCACTAATTGCATCCACACTGTCACTGTGGCATATGAATGGAACTTGCAACTTCTAATCTCATATTCAAATGACAAGGTTTGGAGTATTTATTAGGATCACTCTTTGAGTTTAGGAAAATCTGTTACTACAAATTGAAAACCCAAAATTCAAATGGCTAGTCACAACATTCATATACATATTGAATTGCATCATATAATGCTTAACACAACCTAAAACCAAACATAATTTAGTTCATTTGATATATACTTAAGTGCAATTAAATGGGTTCCTGCACTTTCATTTATCAACCACTGCTACTTAATCGACCAAGCAAATATAGGTAAACTTGTATGACTCACCCTAATAGGATTCAGGGTAGATATATAAAGATAGAGGGTAGGGGACAAGGAAATGAGAATACTTGATGATGAAGGATATGTGTTATTTACTCAATATTCGTAGATGCAAATAAAACCCAGAGGGTAAGTCACAACTAGGAAGTGCACTCTATGTTTGTTGCGTGTCCCATAGATAAGAGAGGTCATATGTTCAAGATGCACTGTCAATTTATCACATGCACAAGGTTTAGTGGGTCTCAATTCACAAATACAAATCTTAGCGATAAATATACTACGAATTAATAATGTGATTTGTGACCTAGCAGGATCACAAGTCGTAGGTTTAGGCTCTAGCTTAGTCGCATTTATGGAATCGCAAATATGTTACCCAGGCATAGTCACAAATCAATAATGCAACTCAGATCACACTTTTAAAAGATAGATACACTACAAATTATGAAAGTGATTGCTACTCTACCTCTACCTTTAACTTCCCCTAGTCATGCCTAATCATCTAATAATGATTTATTCATTCTTGTTTGTCTTTTCATTTGGGCCTCCTGCTTTCCACTTTTCAATGATATCATATCCCAAGGATATTACCCAAGCTTAAATTTCAAGGAATGGAAAAGATAAGTCGTGATCATTGTTGCAGTGTATATGATGCATGATATCCCTTACTGGTAACATTTTATGATAAGAGATCACATTTTAAATCCAAAATTTTGCATTCCACTTGTGGGTGCTCATCATAGTCATGGAAAAAGTCATCTTTGTGATGGTATGATGATGAAAGATGACCATATACATTATATAATAAGTTGTAAGCATCCATGGAAGTTCCAATAACAACTTCATATGTTCTCATTTCATAGTGGCAAGATAGGAAAAGAGTATGATAGTAGTTCATTCCATCAATTGCTTGTCGGTAAGCTTCCAAATTGGACATACATCCATAATTCTTTGGCTTCTAGTAATATCCATTGTGAGTTTCCTTTAAATCATTGTAGAGTTTTTTGGTATAAGTACCATTCCATAAGCAAATGGAATCCTCAAATTCAAATGAAAATCATTGTTTGTCAAACCATTTCGCACTGAGTAGCCTTTGCAATTCAAGATAGGTTTTACACCAACCTGAATGCCATTCACTATTTCCTCTACTACAGTGGGTACATAAACATCCTAATATGAACTTCCAACCACATGAAATAGATTAGGTAGGAATTTTGGGTACTCATTAGACCACTTTATGATGATGGTATATGCATCTATTATTGTCTTCTCATTATCCATTTTATAGGCATTTGTTGTATCAATGTATGAAAATCCAGCTGCAACAAATGAATCCGCAAATGTGATGCTAGAAACCTTAGTCCAAGGATATGGATTTAATTGTGACTTTATAAAATTGCACCATAGCCATCACTTGTGCTAAACTTGAAAGGGACTCTATGTCATTTCATCGTCCTTCACCTTAATGTGTTATTACAATGCTCATCGAGACCTTTCAGCATCTGTAAATAATAGGGAACTTGGGTTGCTATAAAGGTCATTGAATTAATCTTCTTTCAATGCTTGAAGAAGGTCCTTTCAATGGCCTTTGTCGATTTTCCTCCAAGGCAGGACTATGGTGTCCCATGTATCATATCCTAAGGATTTTTCAAATGAAAAAATTCATTGAGAATGCAAAATATTGAAAGATTGTCATGCATAACCAACCATAAAATGAATTAATCAATAATGCGACATGGACTGTTACAAATTTTAAAGAAAAATGAATTACAAGCATGAGACATTGTAAAATTGTATGAGGTGCTTCTAGATGAGTTTGCAACTACATGTGATATGGATTCTTTAGATGATTTTATTTCGAATATGTGCACAAATGTCTTCCTCAAAATTGCCAAACCCTAAATCATATGAATTGGCTTGATAATTGCAGGTGGTATTTTTATGCAATACAATTCCCATGATGATCATGCAACTACGTTGTCAAGGAATCAAATTAAAGTTGCATCTTAGAGAGCGGGAATCATGGTAGAACATGCATGTCATGAAAAGTATTCAAACCCTAGGGCAGTCACAAGAACATGAACCAATGTGATTCCGGGTGAATAAATGAAACACACATCTTGAGACTATAAGCTCCCATAAGATTCAATGGCAACAAAAACATTAAAAGGTTCGACGAATTCAAAAAAACTAAGGTAACCATTGTGACCTTGAACAACATAGAGGGACCCAAAATTTGTGTTAGGCTAAAATTTTGGGTGGTGTTGTAGTGGTTGCAACAATTGGTGAACCACTAGTAAAATCCAACATCTATGCCTAAGTCCCTACAATAGATCAAGGCTTGTGAACGATGCAATGAAGTATTGAATAGACACTATGGGTACCCCTTAGGTTACTTGACCTTTTACAGATCTTCCCTTCCTTTGTTTCCTTAGCTAGGTCTTGTGAGTGTTTACACACTAAAACAAGAGCTCACACAAGCAAGTCTTCGACGATGATGCAAAAACATGATAGAGGGATTATTGTATACAAATTTTTAAAGTGAGTTTTTGGTGTTGCTCTGCTGCCAACAAGCATGTTCAGTACCTTGATAGAGTCACTCAAGAAATCACAAGCATCGCTTCACTACCAGCAAGCTTGTTCAATAACCTGATGAGGTTGCTTGCAACACTTCTCTGTACAGGAAGCCTTTCTCAATCCCTTAGTATTTTTTTTATTAGTTTTCTCTTATGTGCACATTGGCATCATTTATTACGCATTTGCTGCACTAGGGGAGATGAAGGATCCTAACTTATTTTACAGGCAAGAGAAGTTATTCCTTTTTTTCAGAAACTAAGGGCTTTTTGACTTAGGTTTTCCCTTATGCCACATTTCTACGTCATATCTCCAATTTATCAATGAAAAATGAAAACATACCATTGAAATATTCAAGACAAAGGTGGACACATGGTTCATGTTATAGATATAGGTTATATGAACTAATTAGGATTCCCCACAAGTGTCGATTCATATTTTCCTCGTTAATGGGTCAAACTCGTAGGAAGGAGGTTTGGGACACATTTTTTAATAACTAGATCTATGAGAGGTTTCCTCTTGAAGAAACTATCACAACCATACACAAATGTGGAATTAGGGTTTCAACATTGGGGAAAAGTGACAAGAGAATCTCTTCTAGGTTTTTAACATGTGCAAAGAAGCGTTAGAGAAGCTCATTACAACATCAAAGGTTTGCAGGGAGAACACATAGAAAAATGCTTAGATTAAAACATGAATGATAATGTAATGTCTTGCAACATAAAGAACAAATTCAATGCTAGGTTAAAAAATCAGTGTATGTTATGCAAGGAGATGAAAGTACTAAGTGTAAAATTAATGTGTGACATAATGCAATAAACAAAAATATAGGAAACACAATGCATTGTAATGCAATTCCATGCAAGGAAAATTAGCTAACTGCAGCTAAATGGGCTATGTAATGCTTATGCAAACAATTTGTAAATGTAATGCAGTGAAGAGAAATGGGAGAATATGAATGCAAGATAAATGCATAATGTCATGAAGTGAACTAAAGTCCCTGCAATAAAGAAAATACAACAAAATCATGTCTAAACCCTAATTAGTCTAAACCTAAAACCCTCACAAGAAAATTCTAACAAGTATACTCTAACTAGCTTAAACCTAAAACCCTAATTTAACCAAAAGGAGGTTAAGTCAAGTGAAGTCAAACTTTCAATGTAACCACTCCAACTATTCTTGAACCGCAAAAATAAAGGTGTAACCGATTAGACCTAGTATGGAGTATTGTGCAAAAACAAAAATGTTTACCGGTAAAACATGTACAAGAGCAAGAAGGTCATGTCTATTGGTAGGAAAGCATGTCAGAAAGGATTGTTCCAACTAGACAGCAACTCTATCTTGATAAATTGAATGATAAACTTGAAAATCATGAAAATCTCTCCATGGTATGTATTCATTTGTTCATAACCCTAATTCTAGCATGAGAGAGATGAGATGTCGCTTGTTTGCAAAGGAATTCACCAAATAAGACTCTCCTAGCCAATCAAAAATCCTATCATTGGTATTCAAAATGACCAACTTGGAAACCATAAATTTTTTCCAAATATGGACATCCATCTAGTGCAACTGAGATACAAGAGGAATCTAGTGCGAAAACCATATTTTGATCATGTTCAGGGATTTTTTCAAGAATGTAAGGACCAAGTATAGCCATCAAGGAGAGTTGAAGTGCCCCACCATTCTAACAAAATTATAAACCCTCAAATGGTAAATCATCAAATATCAATGATTTCATAAGATCAATAGATGAACGCGTACGATCATCATCGACTATGAAAACAAAATCATTATTAACTATGTTGCTAGATTGATTATATGTTTGAATATTGATAGACTAGTTGTTAAAAAGATCATATTCTTCTAGTTTCCAAGATGGAAATGAATCTATTAGATGAGTTTCATGAAAGATATGATTCATGTGATTTCTTCCCTCACATACAATGGAATGTAAGATAATACCAACATATACCTTATCACAATTTGAAACAACAAGATGATAGGTTGAAGGATTTGAAGCAATTGTCAGTGTGGTCTCTCTAGAAAACAAATTAGGATACACAGAGTGATACATAGTGACTAATAAAAAATGAAAGGATTCACTCAAAGACACATCACTCGAATCAAAATCTTTCAGAAATGAGCTTTCGTTTGGAAAGACAATGATAAAAGGAGAATCTTGTGAGGAAACCCTAACCTGACCTAGTTAAAGGATCTCATCAGGAACATGAGAACCTTAGATAACCATCAAGAGAAGATAAAGTGCCTCAACTTCTTGATAAGTCAATAAACTGAGTGATTGAAGATTTATGTGGTGATAATTTTTAGAAAAAACATTCGGAATATTAACCACAGTAGTCATTTTTATTGTCGATATTTCTAGTCTTAAAACCCTCTTCACTAGGGTTTAATAATATATGATGTCAATCGTGTTGGGGAAGAAATTTAATATTTAAGGAAGGTCTTTTTAAGCATTGAGTATAAAAATAAAGACATCATTAAGACCATAAAAAGAGGTAAGACCAAAAATCAAGTTAGGGCCCCTGCTACTAACTCTCAATCTTCTAACAATAAATCTTATCTTCCTTTCATTCAAGGAGTCACTAACAAGCTTGTCAGAGTTCTCAAAGAGAATGGTATCGAAACCTCTTTCAAACCCCTAACTACCATTAAACATAAGATGAGATATGTTAAAGACAGTCTAGATCCCCTCCAGCAAAAATGCGTTTACAAAATAATGTGTTCATGTGGAAATTGTTATATTGATGAGATAGGAAGGTCCTTTAAAATAAGGCTCAAATAACATGGTGCTAACATAAAAAATAACAAAACTAGGTTGTCTACACTGGCAGAACACTCAGCTAAGACATGTCACCACATATGCCTTGAAGACTCTAAAATAATCTCTAATGAGAAGCATCACTATAAACAAAAAATTCAGGAAGCTCTTGAAATTATAAAGCATCCTTAGAATCTTAATAGAGATGGGGTCTAGAAGTAAGCAAAAGTTGGATTCCTACCCTCACCCAAAATGTTAGAGCTCTTAACCATGACTAGTTGAGTATATAATCTGCCCTTTTACCTTTCATATTCATCCCTCCCTCATAATTCTCTCCCTTCCCTCCCTTCCCATAACCATTCCTTTCCTCCCTAAAATCTCCCTAACTATTATAAACTAATCATTCCCTTTAATAATAATATACCAATGTTGTAATGTAAGATTAGTTTATATTTCCTTAACAGTAACTATTAAACCTTTATAAAAAAAATTATTAAACCTTTATAATAATATTATCTTTCATATAATGAATCTCCTCCTCCCCATTTATCCACCCACCCCTTAATATAATCATTAGTATTAATTTCTAAAAAAATATTAAATTATTATTAGTATAGGTTTAATTTAGTATCATGTTTATTAATC
>APFE030242381.1:107843-124227 GCA_000404065.3 Pinus taeda
ACAATTTATATCATTTATAAATAATTGTTATTATCATTTCTAATTTTCGTTTCTAAGTTCCCTCATCATTTTTATTCCTTATCATTTTTAAACCCCCATTTTTTTGTTTAGGGTTACATGGTTGGTCAGTTCTCTCAAGTCTTCCTTCTTTTCTCTATTTATTCCCTTCCTCCTTACTCTTCTCTATGGATTTTTCCTGATGATAAGCCTTGTTGTAGACTTGGAACGCCAACATTAAAAATGACTATTGTAGTTAATATTCTGAATACTGATTCTAAAAATTCCCTTAACTTTCAAAATGTGGTTCGTCAAATTTTGGTGGCTTGGTGAGATCGACAAGTGAATATAAACAACTATCATCAAAGGTATCAGTGAATACCTTGTTAATAGGATGACAATACTTAAAGCCACTAATCTGACCAGATTTGGAATTTAACACAAAAGACACTTTAAGGATTAAGAAGGACGAAATGACTGGAGGACTTTCTTGAACCTTTCGAGATGTAGAATCTTCATGTTCACTTGTTAAATATTGCATATTGAAAATATCACGGGCAAGAGATTCAATATTTTCATCTCCTGATTATGATACAACACCATTATGTACCTGGTTGTAATCAATACTAATAGGATAAATATTTAAACGGTTTGGAGATATACAAACATTAGCATAAAGCAAGATGTACAAACATTAGCATAAAAAATCATGATCACAACATAATTACTAGATATCATAAGGCCAAGGCTAAGAGAACTTCCTTTATTCATGCACAAAATGAACAATATTGAGAACAACAGTTCCCAACATAGCCAAGGCATCTGAAACCTCAAATCCATTTACTTTACCCTTTATGTTACCGTTCTCATGATTGTCCTATCACTGTCCATTTAGCTCAATGGACTCAACCAATCCAACTAGATGTCATATGATTTCCTTCAGTTGCCCTTATACATGCACTCAGCTTCATCCAAGTCATACATCACTCGTTAAGTACCACACAACTCTCCCCGAAATCCATTAACGTTCCTCTTTCCCAAACCATTTCCCAAGACTCAAAATATAAAAGGAAATACAAGAAACAAACAAGAAGAAACCCATGAAAATCAATAACAATATGACACTACAAACAAAGTGGCAAGGCCTTGCACCAGACATAACAAGGATGCAATCAAGCGCAACCAAATCAAAAATACTGAAAGCACAAAACTAGAAACTGACACCATGACTCCATCCCCATGATTCCCAATGCCTCCAAGTGAAAGCTCAACCCGAGCCTTCTTTAATAATTCATGGAAATCTCTTTTGTCATGCAATCCCCTGCATCATACAGCCATAAACACATAACTATCAATGCATAAGTAAACATAACAACATACTAGTTACCTTACCTTGTCATACTAATGCCAAGCATGTTACCCTGCAACTGCTCACACATGTCAACCACATGTTTCAAATATCAAGACAATCATATATATCAATCTAAAAATCAACCTTTACCAAGACTAACAATCATGTCATAATCCATAATCAACTCATAGTCATTAGACATAATGCTACAACTATCACCTATTACACTCAAGTACATGTCAGTTATCTCAACACATATGTGTGAGTAAAACCATCTTAAAACAAGATCATGTCTTCTTGCAATCTTATAGACACATACTCATATCATGCGATTAATCAAACATTCAAAAACAAATAGACAACATAATAGACACCAACATTCAAACACCAAATATACGACAAAATCAAGCATTCAAGAACAAAGTAGATGACATAAGCAAGCTCATACATTAATGTATCTTAGGGGAGGTTATCTTGTCTGCTAAATAAATCCATATTAGCATGATATAACTTCAAGACATATCAACTCAAACATAAATAAGGTCATGATATCCATAATAGTCACTAGCTAACATGTTCACATCATAAACTCATAAAACATTATCATTCATACATAATAATCACATCTGCATAGTCAGTCTAGATTAATATGACATAATATCACAACATATTAACTCATACCTAGATGTCATAACCCTAACTATTTGCCTAGCCCAATCCAAATTAGTATGATACATATAACATCAAGATCTTAATGTAATAACCCTAATCATCAAGTTACTAGCATATAAAAACAAAAAGTTATATATCATGCTCATCAAAAGCATATAACCTAATCATCAAGTTATCTAGCACAAAATAACAATAACAATGCATATAACCATAGGTTACTACTATCATTCATGACTATCTGACACATGTGCATATGACTACACTAATCAACTAGCACACATCATGTATGTAACCATAACATCAATAAAATGAAAGGCATACACATAACCATAATGCATATAACAACCCTTAACCTACATACCTGCATGCACAACATACAAACCAATATGATGACATTCTCTTTCCTCGAGGTCCAATGTTGAAACTTCACTTTGATGGTTTGCATCTCCTGCTTTATCTCAACCAACTCATTAGCATCATAACATACCAATAACATCATGATGACCTAAATTTTCTATGATTACCCTGTGCACAAAAACCATGCCCATAATAATGCATGCATAACAACATATAGACACTGACATGAATATACAACTGACATGCATTCATGACAACCACATCTCGACATCAATATCCCAACTTCTACATGGAAACACAACTATAACAATGCCCACTACCATGCATACATAACAATAACATATACAACCTACATGCATGCATGACAAACACATTTTTCCCATCCATTCCAAGTGTTGAACCATACTCTAATACCACTTTGTAACATGCCTCCCCTCATTTATACCCACTTTCACCAGCTTACCCACGGTAAACATGAGATGAGGGGCTACAATGACAAGACTCGACCTCCTAAATGACCTTAAGGAAGTGGAATTGAAGGAAACCCACAACGCAAACCTTATGTACTTGTTACAGGACTCACAGGAGTCTCCCCGGTCATCCCCATGACCAGTCCATGTGTCCTACTGAGTTTTAGACCATTAAACCGCTCGACGCTCTGATGTAGGAGCATTCTTTAAGGTTTATAAGACCTAGGAATCTTATCACACATTTACTAAAGGGAGTGGGTTCCCTTAATTATTTATTTATTTTCCTAAGTTTATTTTGAGTTTTAAAGATATTGGAACTTAATTTGATTAATAGGGAATATCTCCTGAGTTGTAGAGATCTTAGGAATGAATGAGTAATCCTAGGAAGAGTGAGGATTTTAGGGATTTTAAATATCTAATTTAGGATTTTGTTGAGGGAAAAATGGAGCTGAAAAGATACTTTAGGAGAAAGTGAGATAATTATGGGATCAAAACTGAAATGGTTCATCAATCCTTTTCTTTTATATCTTGTAAGCTTTAGAAACATTCAAGAGGTTTTTTCAATAAAGATTTCTTCCTTTTGAGAAGAGAATTGGAGGTTAGTTATAGGTTACAAAGAGTAGTAGAGGGATTTTATGGAAAAGAACTGAAACAGTCTAATGTGACGGTTTCCTTTGTAAATATTTTATAAATACCAAAACAGTGTGGATTTGTATATATTTGTGTGACAATCAGGGTTTCTTCTATTGAATAATTGAATCTGTGCACTGATAGTGAGAGTCTATGATTATTAATTTCCTAATTGGTATCTTTCTGCATCTCTATAATTTATACGCATGAATTGTCAAATTCCATAGGTTTTAGATTCCCTGTGAAATGATTGAACTTGTGTTCGTGATGTTTCAAACTCACACGATTATGTGTTTGTTATGTTTTTATTCTATAATAATCCTTTTGGTGATAGAGGTTTATGCTGGTAACTACCCTTTGTTGGGTGTGGAGCATGATTATTTAGAGGTCTTTGTTTCAGCCAAATGTATACCCCAGGAAGTTTGTACACCCTTCCATGTGGGGGGGGTGCAGGGGGGACCTTGGGGGACTGATCCCCCGCCCCGTGGGTTTCGGGGGACTGATCCCCCCCCGACTAGGGGATCCAGGGGCCAGCAGTCCCCCGGTGGGGGTTTCAAGGGCAGCACCCCTGAAGCTAAAAACAGATGTAAAATTGCCTTGTAAAAGTATAGTAATTTCTAGTCAATCTTGGTCGTTCATTAGGCAGATGATCTGACGGTAAAACTTATGTTTAGTTTAGGGTTTTTTTCCCTAGAAGGCAACCCCTCTCTTTGTATGAGGGCATTGTATTGAGGCTGTGTAATAGATGTGTATTCTCCGAGTGAGAACAGAGAGAGGTGAGACTGTGAGAGAAAATAGAGGATATTATAGCGGATCTGTTGTAGGTTGTGTCTCTTCATTTTGCTGGATAATAGAAAGGAAGGACTGGCTATTCGGGGTGGACATAGCCCAAACTGGGTGAACCACGTATATCTATTTCTCTCTGGTTTTACGTGTTTTATGTGTTTATATTTATGCAATATTTTGTGGGTTCCATTGCTCTGTAATATATAATTTTCTAACACCCTTGGCTTGGTGGTTGGATGTTTTGTAAACTCATGTCTAGTTATTGATTAGCTGCAAAGGAATAATCGTGACAGTTTAAAATCTGGTGGATTGAAGATAATCGACAGAAATTGTGTGAATTCAGAGGAGTATTGTGGCCACAGAGTGCAGACTGGAGTCAAGGTAAAAGTGGCGAATGAGAAAGAAATTTGGCATACTGCTAAAATTGACGGAAATCGTGGGGAAGTGGTGATCATCCAATCAGAGGAGATCGACGCATATCATGTCAGAACATGCAAGCATATTAACATTTTAAATGGATGCGATGTGGTTATTAAAAAGAGTTTAAGGTTCAGAGTGATCGGATCGACCATTTAATGGGTGATCAGATGCATATCGCTTTCGAAAGTGCGCGCAGGTTAACGTTAGAGATGTATGCGACAAGGTTTTATACAACGAGATTAAAACCTCGTTGAGTTCTGGCCATCAGGATCATTCGTTGGTTGATTGATCAGACGATAATCGTGCATGAACATGTGAGTGGGTTAACAGACTTGTTGTGACCTGATATGTTATCAAAGAGGGTTAAACTTTATTTGAATTCTGGTCATACAAGTCAAACTATTGTTTCATTCTAGATGTGTTTAAGCATATTGCATGCGAGAGGAGTCAGACGATTATTTGAGTTGTGATATTGTGAAGGAATTTTGTGAAGGAAACTATGGGCCACCGCAACAAAAGCATCTCACAATAAAAATTAATCATACAGTGGGCTCATAACCCACCGGCCGAGGATCAGGATGGAAAGATGTGGCTTTGCTGCATCATTTTTGGTATCAAAGCTAAACTAAGGCTCTATGGAGTTTGTTCAGAGATTGAATTTTATTCCCAACAGGTATATAATTTGCATTATAATGGATCTGATATAGAGGGAGAACGGGACACAATGATTCATGCATAGAGGAAACTTTAGATGTTGTAGACAATGAGGACTTCAGCATTTCATCAAAGACTGATTGTGGAAAAGATTTGAGAAAGACAGAATCAGGTAGAGGTTGTGCAGGTTTTAAAATTTTAATGATACATATGAGAATGCAAAGTAACAACAGATGTTCCAGCAAGTAGTTGTGACAAAGAAGAAAATGAAGAAATTGCAGCGAATGAAGTGAATATGGATGTACTCAGCAAGAAAAGAAATTTAGTTGAAAGAAGAACTGAAGTGCAGGCAGTGAAAATAAAAGCAGCATGTGTATTGCCCAAGCCAGTGAAAGGTTAAAGAGATAGATCATTTGAATATCTCTTAGGTATGAGTTATATTTTGATGTATGTTTCATTTGAATTGTTTTATAGGGAAGAGAGTGTTAGTAGCAACACACGGTAGCAGACTGTGTAACTAAAGAGAGTTGTGTTAGTGGCAGTGAACCTAAATATTCTAGCTAAAAGTTGGACAGGGAGTACAGTTAAAGTGTTCTCAAGAGAGATGAGTTGAGGATATAAGCCTAAAGAGAGCAGAAGAGAGTGCTCAAGAGGTTCCAGAGATAGAGAATCAGTGTTTACCAAAAGACCAAGTCCAGGGAGGGGATTGGTGAGGTAAATGACAGCAGGGAGGACTTGTTGTTGGAAGAGGCTTAGTGCAGCTCATAGTGAGTGAGGAACTCATAGAGTGAGATGAGAAAATGACTACTGATAGTCATAGCAGGTGTTTAGAGAGAAGCCACAACAGAAGAAAGAAAGGTGCCAAGGTGAATGGCATATGGAAGCAGTTGACTGATGAAGAATATGAGAGGGAGAAGGCTGATATAATTGTCCATATTGAAGTACTGATGGAACTATTACAGAGGAATGAGAAATACCAAAGGTATGGTTGGACTATGAAAATAAAGAAAATAAAATGGAAGCTGCTGCAGAGACAGATAAAGAGGAGAATGTACATCAGATTAAGTGAGGAACTCACAATAGTTGAGTTAGAGGTGAAAGATAACTATTGTAGACCTGAGCAAGAGGTTAACCTTGCTAAGGAAGGAATCATTGATTATTTTCTGAATTGTTGGACAAGTTTGAATCAGCAAAGAGATGTAATGATTGAGACATCAAAGAAAGAGGAGCCTAGTGTTTTTGAAATTGATGATTTGTGTATGTATGCAGGTAGTGAACAACCTTTAGAATATATTTTTATGCAAGTTGCTGAAGAAATGAAGTTGTTAGAAGAGATGGTTGTAATGGAACAATTTTTAATTGAACATTTGTTCAAAGACACTGAAGATGGACAATTTTTGAAGACTAACATGGAAGTTGAAGATGATGAATCTAGTAAGACTTGGAAAAAATATGGTAGACAGTATGAAGACAAATTAAAATTGCAGATTGCAAAAGGAGAAGTAGAAAAAGAGGTATGAAGGTAACCTTATGACAGGAGCAAAGAAGAGTATATGTGCAGTACAAACACTTGCGGTAATGGGATTATCTCTTCAATTTTTATTCAAAAATTATGAACCTGTATTAATAGTTAATGGGCAAGAAATTGTCTTGGGAGGATATAATGAACCATTAATGGAAGGGAATCTTATTAAATATTGCACTATGGAAGATGACAAAAGAAAAAAATTATAAGGAGAATTCATTCCAAGGAGGTACAGTTAATCCATTAAAGGTTGTGAAGAAGAAAGGAAATGAGGACAATCAAGAAATTAAAGAGAGATTGATAGAGACTGATGCACAACATAAAATTGAAGACAGTGTTATTTGTACAAATTGCAAAAAGAGTAAGGGTGAAAGTAATCACCAACTTGGAAAGAGACAGGGAATCTCAGAGGATGAAGGCAAGGATGCTTTCGTGAACTATGCATTTGCAGTAAGCAGCAAACGAGTTCAGTGGAATGTGATATTCATGGTGTTGACAGTAATTTTTACTATTGTAAAAGGGAATTTACATTGGAATGGAAAATTTGTTGTATATGGTGATTTTGTTTCCTGTACAAAAACAAAGAGAACTTTAGTTTCTAAATTCAGAGATTGGTAGATTTTGATTGAAAAGAAAGAGGAATGGAAAAATCAAATTAGTGGCTTACAAATTTGTAAGGAAGAAAAGGGAAGGATGCAGAGAAATATGAAAGGAAGGAACGCCAAAGAGAAGGACAAAGAACATAAGTCAGAAATTAGACATCATTCAGAATAGAGTGAATACAAATAAGATTTTTTCAAGACAAGACAACATGACAAGTTTGGCATATCATATGCATATCAGGAAGATGACAAATCAGAGAAATTATGGAGCAGAATTAATGGAACATGTAATGTATTTTCTCATTTTGAATTATTAATTGTTGAATGTGGTTTTCATGATAAAGGACAAATTGCTCTTGGATATATGTTTATTTGTGCAAACATGAAGGAGTATGTCAGTTCCAGAATTGCAGAAAGACAGTTTTCCTTATGGACACAAGAAGATGGGAAAAAGCAACTAGTTGGCTCAAAATCTTGGAATAGAGGAAGGAGAGTTGGCATAGCTTTTAAATAAGTCATTGCAGAAGAGAAAGAAGATTGCAAAAGATTTGAAATTACAGTCCAGGAACAAATTTTGTTTTTGATATAAAGAAGATTCGAATGTCAGGAGCCTATCTTGAGTTTGCAATTGGAAAATTGGGTGAACAGTTCACTTAAATTTAATATGAATATGGATACAATTGAACAAGGTTCAATAACTAAAAATTTTGCAGTTGGTGGATAGTATGTGGTTGAAAGGTTATATGTTCTTGTATCAAACAAGAACCAATATTCTTTTGAAATTGAGAGGGTTCTACTCAAGCTATTGGATAGGTGGATGATGAAAACTACAAAGGTGGTGAGCATGAGAAATTGTCAAAGCCAGCAAGTCAAGGAAACATGGAAGGATATACAAGACAACATAAAGAAAATGGTTTATAGACAGAAGAAGATGTTGGTGATTGAGTCAGAAATAAAAATATACAATCAAGTACAAGACAGTGGAAAATACAGAAAGCTAGAGCTCAATCCTATTGAGATGATGACAAGACAGCAGCAGATAAAGGAGCAGAAATTTATGTTGTTTGGGGAGTTTATGCAAGATATCAGCATCAAAATCACTATGCAGTGGAGATGCTCATGACAGTAGAGCACAAGGACATCCAAAATGTAGAGTTTGGCATCCATGAGAAGGAGAGAATGTAGCAAAAACACCTGCAATTGGAAAAGGTCAGACAGCCAATTGGAAGATGAAATTTGATGAAGTTTACAACAGAGGAAGTGGGAAGACTCATGAATAGGATTCCATGAATTATTTCAACCTAGGGAGTATGATGCATGAGCATTCTTCAAGGTTTATAATACCTAGGAGTCTTATCACACATTTACTAAAGGGAGTGGGTTCCTTTAATTATTTATTTATTTTCCTAAGTTATTTTGAGTTTTAAGGAGATTGGAATGTAATTTGATTAATATGGAATATCTTGTGAGTTATAGAGATCTTAGGAATGAATGAGTAATCCTAGGAAGAGTGAGGATTTTAGGGATTTGAAACATCTAATTTAGGATTTTGTTGAGGGAAAAATGGAGCTAAAAAGATACTTTAGGATAAAGTGAGAGAATTATGGGATCAAAATTGAAATGGTTCATCAATCCTTTTCCTTTATATATTGTAAGCTTTAGAAACATTCAAGAGGTTTTTCTTAATAAAGAGTTCTTCCTTTTGGGAAGATAATTCAAGGTTAACTATAGGTTAGAAAGAGTAGTAGAGGGATTTTATGGAAAAGAACTGAAATAGTCGAATGTAACGGTTTCCTTCATAAATATTTTACAAATACCAAAACAATGTGGATTTGTATATATATGTGTGACAATCAGGATTTCTTCTCTTGAATAGTTTAATTTTTTCACTGATAGCGAGAGTCTGTGATTATTAATTTCCTAATTGGTATCTTGTTGCATCTTTGTAATTTATACGCATGAATGGTCAAATTTCGGAGGTTTTATATTCCCTGTGAAATGATTGAACCTGTATTCCTTATGTTTCGAACTCACATGATTCTATGTTCGTTATGTTTTGATTATGTAATAATCCTTTTGGTGATAGAGGCTTATGATGGTAACTACCCTTGTCTTGGTGGTTGGATGTTCTGTAAACTCATGTCTGGTTATTGATTAGCTACAAAGGAATAATCGTGACAGTCTAAAATCTAGCAGATTGAAGATAATTGACAGAAATTGTGTGAATTTGAAGGACTATTGTGGCCGCAGAGTGCAGACTGGAGTCAAGGTAAAAGTGGCAGATGAGAAATAAATTTGGCAGACTGCTAAAATTGATGGAAATCGTGGGGAAGCGGTGATCTTCTGATCAGAGGAGATCGACGCATATCGTGTCAGAATATGCAAGAAGGTTAACATTTTAAACGGATGTGATTTGGTTATTAAAAAGAGTTTAAGATTCAGAGTGATCGGACCGTCCATTTAATGGGTGATTTGATGCATATCACTTTTGAAAGTGCGCACATGTTAACATTAGAAATGGACGTGATAAGGTTTTATACGATGGGATTAAAACCTCGTTGAGTTCCAGCCATCAAGATCATGTGTTCGTTGATTGATCAGACAATAATCGCGCATGAACATGTGTGTCGGTTAACGGACCTATTGTGACTTGATATGTTATCAAAGAGGGTTAAATTTTATTTGAATTCTGGTCATACAAGTCAAACAATCGTTTCATTCCAGTTGTGTTTAAGCATATTGCATGCGAGAGGAGTCACACGATTGTGTGAGTTGCGATATTATGAAGGATTTTTGTGAAGGAAACTATGGGACACCACAACAAAAGCATCTCACGATAAAAATTAACCATACAGTGGGCCCATAACCCACCGACCAAGGATCAGGATGGAAAGATGTAGCTTTGCTACATCACACTCCCTTAATATGGATATGGCTACATCTGGGAGGCTCCAGTTGCTCCCACAGCAAGGCATGGGTGCGTCTAGGGGCTTTTCTCCTCATACTTGTGCTTGTGACTATGGGATTTGTGCCACTTTTCAAGCCCATAATCCAAGTCATTTCCCAGAAACCCCTGTAGCTTTCAGAATCCATAATTTACATGACAACGAGACTCACAAGTCAAAAACTGTCTCCAAGACTAGGCCTGACCATCCCCAATCGGGACTACCATTCTGTCAAACACTTGGCATCAATTCAATCTATAGGACATGAATACAAGACATAACATAAATGACTAATAACTCATATGATATCTAACAAGAAGGATCACCACCCTCTTCCCTTAACTATTTTGACATCAATTAGGTCTTGCATCCATTATCCTTTCATTTACAAGTAAATACATGAAATAACCATGAATATAACCAGTCATATAACCATGCTTATAACCAGCATTAAACCATGTAAATAAAAAATGAGATAAAAACCATTAAGGCCACATAATAACAAGTACAAGATAAAAATAACCTAGCCCTTAATAATCATAAGCAAGAGCCAACCAGGTTCGGGACTTCCATGTACCACCCGACCATAGACATGGTTGAACCAAATATTTCTTTAAGCTAGTCACCCCCATGCCATATTCCAAGCATGAATGTGGGATCTCGTAGATAAACCAATTCAAAAAAAACTAAGGGAATTCAGAGGTTAAACCATCTCCACCCTCACCAAACCGTGATGCCACCAAAAATGACACTGAGATCACAAAACCAATGTCTTAAAACTCCATCACTATCCTTGAGGAATTTTTCATCTCCTTGTCTCTCAGGATTTATTGCAATCCATACCGGATCATTAGGCCCTAAATCGAGACTCCACCCTCAGGATTTACCCTATATCCCACCAAAACCGGTCAAGGGATCCTAGGCCTTTGGGAATTTTCTTGAGACCACCTCCGCCCTGAATTTTGAAACCATCCAGGAATTCCAAAGCTCAAAACCGAGAAAAAAATCCCATCACACCATGGTTATCCAGAAAAAGGAAAGGCAAGGGCAAAAAACATTATCATAACCCGACAAGACCATGCCACCAACAGCTAGAGAACCAAATACCAACATGCAAAGCCATGCATGTCAAAACTAGCTAGGAAATCACACATGCAATGTGTTACCTGCAAGTATTCCTACTGAATTTGCTTGATCTAGCTCTTTTCTTTCCTTTCTTTTCATTGTCCTTCCTTTGCTTGCTTTTCCCTACCTTGCTCCAAAGCTAGAATGCTCCAAGAAAACTCTAAGGGTCCAAGAGTGTGAGAGAGAGAGAATGGTGAGAGAGCTCCAAAATTGCACTGATCCGCAGAAGCATTTTTATCAATGAGGCCTCTATTTTATTAAATTTCCATTATTTTCCTTCAATTTCCTCCTCACATGCAACATGTGACCTTTCACCTTCCTTTTCTCCTAATTTCCATTATTTTCATAAATAAAATGCCACTTAATGCCACTTTGCCTTTCCAAATCCTTTTCCATTGCCTTTGCCAATTTCCTTTAGCCATAATAACTTAATGGACACCCAAGTGGATCGCGCGCACACCCCTGTTGTTGCTCTGCGTGACCTAGCTAGTTCTCGCCCTGCACACAGCCGCCACTCAACAGCCTCCTACTGCTGAGATCTTAGAGCAAATGGACCCTCCAGATAAGGGCGAACCACCACCAGATCGAATCTAAGGAAATGAAGATGCAGAAAATGCGTTTGCCTTTCTTATAGCTACAATGGGACCTCTAAGAATCAGGCCAACAGTAAACAAGTTTGTCAAAAAGCTCGATGATATTCTAGAAATATCTCTTCCCCCTGCTCTCCCGCACAGAGCAGTGTTGTCTCTTGTTGAACGCGGTCTAGTTGGACAGTTCACTAGGCTATGTTCGTCACCCAAATCGGTTCAAAAATGGGTCAAAATAAATTGGAGCTCAACCATCAATGGGAAAATCTCAATAAGGTTCTATGGAAGACGATACTATACCTTTCATTTTGAAACAAAAGAAGACAAAGATCTAATATTCAGGAATGGTCCATATTTCATGGATACCAGAGGATTATTCTTAAATCGATGGGCTCCAGAC
Organism: Pinus taeda; assembly: GCA_000404065.3. Lineage (NCBI taxonomy): Eukaryota > Viridiplantae > Streptophyta > Pinopsida > Pinales > Pinaceae > Pinus > Pinus taeda. The sequence continues at coordinate 120,365 of APFE030242381.1, forward strand.
TTTGATCCTAAAATGGATGTACACAGTGCAGTGCCAGTGTGGGTTAGGTTACCTCATCTTCCTCTACATTGTTGGGAAGATGAGTCAGTAAAGGCCATAGACAGATGTGAACCAAAGGACAACATGCATGCATGTGCCAGAATATGCGTGGAAGTGGATCTATGAAAAGGGCTCCCGAAAGTGATAAAGATCAAGGTAGATTAATGGACACACATACAGCAGCTGGATTACGAACAAATCCCATTCAAATGCAAGGTATGTCACGAATATGGTCATTTTGCAAATAGATGTTCTATAAAAAAGAAAAAGAAAGTGCTGAGGAACTAGAAAATAAATGGGAACAAGTAAAAAGGAAGAAATCTACCAACAAGCAACCACCTCCCCCATCATCACAACCTCGGGTCTCAAATGAAAATTCTCCTCCATCTCCTTCCGCTGTCTTCCCTCCACCCCTCACAAATTTGAACCCCTTTGGGCCCTTGGAAGACTCTCTTGATCCACCCTCACCCTAATTCCCCTCGCATTCCTACAGCCCCCCCATCTTGTCCTTCATTCCTTCAAACCCTCGCTCTCCCCTTCCCCCTCCCTCAGTGTACTATATTTTAACCAAAAACCAATCCAAAGAGACTCAACAAATCAATGAACACCAAAAAAAAGTAGGAAGAAAATCTAACAAGGAAATAAGGGATGAAGCAACAGCCAAGGAGATGGCTCTAGGCACTCAGCAACCAATGGACTCCTTCCTTGGGAAAAGCTCAGGAAACAGTGAAACAAATCAGCAGAGAGGAAAGGGTATTTGTTATGAAACCAGCTCAAGAAATAGATAAAAAAGATAGATCAATTCCTTAAAATTCAGCCTCTTCGAGGGGGCAACCTCCTTTACATTACATAAATGAATAATTCTTGGATGATTCAAATGACAAAAAATCCTTTCTATATATAGGAGTCTAAGGAGTCACAATATAACCCAATCGACCTAAAAATAATAATATAAATCCACAAAAACAACAATAGAGGGAGTCTATGGGGCACAATAATAACAATATGGGGACAATAGGGGCACAACAATATTAATAAGGGGTACAACTACAATAGTAATGGGGTAATCACTAGTATTATAGGGACCCAACATGCCGCTCTCCTTCAAAAAAAGTGTTGTCCTCAATGCTTGAGTAGTTCTGGATACTTCTATATAAAATTCTCATCCTCCCATGTGGAATCTTCAGCAAATAAGTTCTTCCACTTGATAATATACTCCGAAATTGATCGATTTCGTAGCTGTCGAATTCTTTTTTCTGTGAATGCTTCTGGTTCCAATATAATTTTTCCTTCCTCGTCAAGTTCTGGAAATATTGTTTGAACTGAGAGCTTGTCACCTATAACCTTCTTTATACATGAAATATGGAAAACTGGGTGCAATCAAGAAGCTGCATGAAGCTCCAATTTGTATGCCATAGTACCAATCTTTTGCAACATCTTGTACGGACCATAATACTTTGGTGATAATTTATTATCCTTCTTAGCTTGCTTGAGGGACATTTGCTTATATGGTTGTAGCCATAGAAATACCCAATCACCTACAACAAAACTTCTTTCGCTGCGATTTTGATCTGCCTGTTGTTTCATTCTATTCTGTGCCAACACGAGGTTATCCTTTAAGAGTTGGAGGACTTGTTGTTGATGTTCGATGTGATGTTCCACTGCTTGAACCTTAGATTTTCTCTTAAATATGATGTGATGGATGGTGGTTGATACCCATAAAGTGCCATAAATGGGCTCATTTTTGTTGCTGTATGGAAGGAAGTGTTATACCACCATTTTTAGCCATAGGCAAACCCCATTATGTCTGTTTATCAGATCAAATAAATGAAGATTCCTTTTCAAAACATCTTTTTACTATTCTCAGTTTCCTTCGGATTGTGAGTGATAAATGAGTCTATCAATGCTAACTCAGAGTAGCGCCAATCACAAGAAAATAATTCTGTCCAAAAATTTCCAGTGAAAAATGGGATCTCTGTCACTTACAATAATCTTTGGGTTTCCATGTAGCTTTTGAATTGTTTCCATAAATGCAGTAGAAACTGTATTGGCTTTAAATGGATGTGATAATGCACAAAAGTGTGCATTCTTGGTAAGTCTGTCAACTACCACCATGATGACACTCTTTCCCTCAGACTTGGGTAAACCTGTGATAAAATCCATTGAAACCTCCTCCCAACGTTGGCTTGGGATGGATAAGGTTGTAATAGACCTGGGCTCTTAAATTGTTTCAACTTTATTTTGCTGGCAAACCAAACATTCCCCCACAAACTTTTGAATGTCTAATTTAAGGCCCTCCAAAAAAAATTCCTTCTTAACCCTGTGGTAAGTTTTTAAAAATCCTGAGTGCCCTCCTAAGGGAGAAGTGTGCAATTCCATAAGAATCTTTTGTTTTAGCTGGGAATTCTTACAGAGGTATAAGCGATCTTTGTACCATAACGAATCATTTTGCCAGCTAAATGTATCAGACGTACTGGAATCTTGTTGTAACTTTCGAATAAGTGCCCACACTTCTTCGTCATTCTTCCATTCCTCCCTTGCTTCGTTTATCCAATCTGGTTGGATAATAGAAATGGCGCACAACAATGCTTCCACATCCTCATCCTTTCTGAGAGTGCATCTGCCACCACATTTTGCTTCCCTTTTTTGTAGACGATTTCAAAGTCATAACCCAACATCTTTGTGACCCACTTTTGTTTCTCTTCAGAGGATAATCTTTGTTCTAAAATGTATTAAGGCTATCTGATCCTTTTTTACCTTGAAGTGATCTTCCATTAGGTAAGGGCCGCCATTCTTAAGTTGCATGATAGTATTGCCAACATTTCCTCTCATAAAACAGCTTTGTTGTAAAAAATTTCCTTTGATGGACGACTTTCAAAGCAATGGGTCTTTCATCTTGCTTTAAAACAACACCAAATTTCATTTCCTGAAGCAATCACTTCCACAAATAAAGGTTTTTTTGAAGTCCGGTTGTACTAAGACTTGGTGGCTTGGCACATTTCCTCTTTAAGATGTTCGGAAGGCCTTTGTTGCTTTTGGAGTTCCATGAAAATGCATCTTCTTCATTAATGTTGGTTAGAGGTGCTTGCTTATTCCTTCCCATAATTCTTAAAATCTTGCGATAATACCCTGTTCAACTCGAGAAATCTCGTAGATGATTTTATGGATGTGGGGATTTTCCATTCCTTAATGGCTTTAATTTTGCTAGGGTCTACCTTAACTCCCTCATGAGATACAATATGACCCAGATATCCACCTCTTGTACTCCAAAGAAACATTTGGATCTTTTTGCATATAATTGTTTCTCCTCCAATAGTTGTAGCACCCTGTCAACATGTTCAACATGATCCTTCCAAGACCTGTTGTAGATTAGTATATCATCAAAAAATACTAACACAAATTTTCTAAGGAATGGTTTAAAAATTGAATTCATCAAACCTTGAAATGTTGAAGGTGCATTGGTTAAAGGCAAAAGGCATTGACAAAAATTCATAATGACCCTCATGAGTTCTAAATGCTGTTTTCGGAATGTCTTTAGTCTTCATTCTGATTTGATGATATCCTGACGAAGATCCAACTTGGTGAAGTAAATTGATCCATGCAATTCATCCAGTAATTCATCAATGACAGGAATGGGAAACTTATCTTTAATAGTGAGCTTGTTGAGCTCCCTATAATCCAGAAACATGCGCCATGATCCATCCTTCTTGTGCACCAATACTACTGGAGCAGAGAAAGAACTTTGACTAGGTTGAATTATACCAGCCTCTAGCATTTCTGCAAACCATACGTTCAATTTCACTCTTTTGGGCATAGGGATATCT